>MU224076.1:331404-345755 GCA_018584345.1 Thuja plicata | reverse complement strand
AACAACCATTCTCAAGGAATACAATAGAACAATTGGTTAGGGTAGTTAAGATAGGAAAGAGGATAGGGTTGAGAGGTTGAGTGTTCAACTCCCTCTCCTTGTCCTTTTCGTAAAAGTATTTTTTATTTTTTGCATTTACTTTCTAAAAGGGAAATAATTAATTAATCAAAAAATGCATTGTAAATCATAATATTTGATATTTTCATATAAATATATATTTTCCCCTTTTAATGAGTTTTACCCTAATAAGAGATATCAATTGCATGACAAGGCTAAACATTATTTTAAATTTTAAATATAGGAATTCAATTTCTATGAAATAGCCAAGTTAAAAAATACTTCCCTTTCAAGATTTACATCCGCAAATTTAGGTGTCAACAAGATCATCAACCATTAAATATGGAATTCCTAGACAAGTCCATTATGATTCTCACGCATTAGAAATGGACAATGTTCTTTGATGGTTCATTCACCCAACATGGGTCAGGAGCTAGAATTTTGTTTATCACACCGCAACGATACTCCTTACCAAAGGCATACAAAATGATGTTACCTTATACCAATAATACTACTGAATATGAAGCTTTGATCAATGGACTCAAGATTTCTATTGAATGGCGAGTGAATGAACTAAAAGTCTTTGGAGACTCACAACTGGTTATCAATAAAGTTAACAACAATTATCAAACCAAATATGAAAAGTTGGTACCCTATAAAAAGATGGTTGACAGCCTCAAAAATTACTTTGCACGTCACTTTTTATCAAATTCCCCGGGAAGATAATAAAGCGGCTAATACTATGGCTACTCTGGCCTCTATGTTTCAAATGCTAGAGAATGATTTCAGACACAAGTTCCTAGTGGAGACATTATGCTACCCTGCCTATGACTCTCCTGACTCCCAGATGGTTTGTTCAGTAATTGTACATGATTTGTCTCTCTACCACCACATCTACTCTTATCTCCATAACCAAACTATTCCTAAAACCTATACTAGAAATGAAAAATGCCATCTAATCTGTAGTGCTTCATGGTACGTCATCGTAGAAAATGACTTGTATAGACGGGGTCTAGATGGTTCCCTCCTTAGGTGTCTAGAACCTGATGAGTCCAAACACACGTTAGAAGAAGTACATGAAGGCATTTTTGGTTCTCACTCAAATAGTCTGACACTAGCTCGTAAGCTTATTAGAGCTGGTTATTATTGGCCCGATATGGAGAAGGAAGCTACGCAGTTTGCCAAGTCTTGCAAGCAATGTCAACTCCATGGTAACTTGATTCATGCTCCAGCTAAGGGGCTCATTCCCTTTGTCACCTTTTGGCCATTTCAACAGTAGGCTTTTGACTTAGTGAGTCATATATATCCCTCTTCTTCACAAGGACACAAGTACATCATCACTGCTATAGATTTTTTTACTAAATGGGTTGAGGCAGTACCTCTCAGTGTAGCTGATGGTAAATCTATAGCCATGTTTATCTTAAACTAAATTATTTGTAGATATGATGTACCCTCCTCTATTATCACTGAAAATGGAGGACAATTCAAGAATAAAGATCTGACAAATTTGTGCACTAAGCTCAATATTATTCAACACTGGTCATCTATTTACTATCCTCAAGGAAATGGACAGGCCGAAGCTTCCAATAAAACAATTCTCAAGATCCTGCACTATACGGTACACAAGTCTGGACAGGATTGGCACCTCCAGATTAATCCAGCTTTATGGGCTTATCACACCAGTATAAGAACGCCAACAGGGGCCACGCCCTTTGCTTTAGTTTATGGCGCAAATGCTGTATTGCCTATTGAGGTTGAGATTCCTACCTTGCGAGTCTCTTTGAAAGGCCTCATTACAGATGATGGCATTAGAATATCTCGGCTTCAAGAGATGGAGTTACTGGATGAACGTCAAAATGCGGCGTTCGATCATCTCAGAGCATATCAAAAGAGGATATCTAAGAGCTATAAAAAGAAGGTTAGACCAAGAGACTTCCAAATGGGTGATCTCGTCCTGAGAGAGAATCCTAAAAATTAGCAACAACAGACTCAGAAAGGGAAGTTTGAGCCGAACTGGCTTGGTCCTTACATTATTACTACAGTATTTGGGTCTGGCACTTATCAATTCTCGACTATAGAAGGTGAACCACTCAAAGAGCCCATCAACACTTCACCTAAAGAAATTCTATAGTTGATATATCTTCTGCATGCTCATGTACATACTTTATTTCTGAGCAAATCCTAAAATTTGTAAAATGTTATGAAAAAATGATTATCTTAGTGAAAACTTGGCAAACAGGTGCTTTGATGTATCTATTATCTTGGTGAAAACTTGGTAAACAGGCACCTTGATAATACCAAAAAAAATGAAAAAAAAAAAATACAAAAAAAAAAAGAAAAAAAGAAAAGAACAAAAAAATTGAAAAAATTGAAAATACAAAAAAAGAGAAAAAGAGAAAAAAATGTGCCATTGATGAAAACCTGGTAAACAGGCATCACGGTAGAAAAAATAGAATTTTTTCCAAGATGGTGAAAACCTGGTAAACAGGCACCTCTTGTTCTGCAATGCTTTATCTATCACAACATATCTTGGCTTTCTCACAGTTGCTCTTTCGCTTTCCTGCTTCAGTTTGCTTTCCTGCTTTAGTGTGCTCCTGCTTTTGCTTTCCGTCATCTTTGATATTTTTCTCAATCTCACATGGATTGAAACTGGTCATACTCGGGGGCATGTTCCTGGTCTAGGGGGTATTGTCTTATCTTTTGGAGTCTTTCTCCTCTTGCATCGGTCACCAGTGGATCTCACTGCGTTTTCTTGCCGATGCTTCGATAGCACTTTGTCTCTTCTTGAGACTCTCTTTTGCATCAGTCACCAGTGGTTCTCACTGCATCTGCCTACTGGTGCTTTGATCTCGCTATTGATTTTTATGCTTGAGAATCTCTTGCGACAATCACCAGTGGTTCTCACTGAGTCTGCCTACTGTCGCTACATTACTGAGATTTCTCCCATTGTTTTGTTATTTGTTTGTACGGCTTTGATCCGTTTGTTACTTGGGGGCATGGCTCCCCATTTTGATCGCTCTTTGGTTTACACTTGAGTCAGTAATCTTGTCAAAGGACAACTTTCTACTGGCACAAACTGGTGTTTTTCAACACCTTAATCAAACAGTGTTTTTCAACACTCTCTTTGGACACATTTATGTTTTTCAACACACATCGGATATCTCGCGACGTAAACATCTCTCGATAGCAATCAAACACATTACACTCACAAGCACAATGGTGTTTTTCAACACCTTAAACATAGACACATTCATAAGCCTCAAAACATGCTAAGCTATGATTGAATCTTTTTTATGAATGTTGTCTGTTCTCATGAATTTCATTCATATTTTCTTTGTCTACTACTTGTTGGTGTGGTTTTGATGATCTGGCAACGTCAAATAAACAGGGTGTATGTGATAAGAGCTTCTGCATTAATGTGGAAAAGCGTCACATCCCTCAATCTTGTTTATTTTTAAGCCAAGGGGAGGTCGGAACTATCTCCTTGACTGTTATTGCTATGTTTGTTTACTTGTGAATTGTTACTATATCAAGTTGGAAACAATGTTTGGGTCACCTTGGCTTTTGTGCCTTGGTGCTTATGTTCGTTTCCTATATTTTATCTGATGAAAGTCATATTCATATTCTTATGGTTGTAGTGGCACTAGTAAGGATTGTATTGACTCTGATGATCCAAAAACACTCGATGATGATAAATACGATGAGTCCAACAACCAAAGTCCGAGGATTGCTTTTAGCTTAGGCTTGCATCGTGGTAGTTTTTTGGTGCTCTCTTCATTGTCTTCTCATTCTTTGAAGGTTATCATATTTTGTCCTGGATTCCTCTTGACTGCACAAGTGTTTGATTCTCACTCTCTATCTTCTGCTATATGCTCAATCCATTTTCGTGATCGAAATCAAAATCTGACACTTCTATATATGCTTGTGCAGTTGTTTTTATGATGTCACTTTCTTGTCAGAATTATCGCTTGTTATCATTTTCTTAGTTTCTACAATCTTTTCATCAAAGTCAACTCTAGTCAATTCTAGTCAAACTTGGTCAACTATGGTCAAACCTAATCAATAGGACCTCTCGATCGCTCTAAATTGATCCTGCCTTCTCTTTGATATCTTTGGATCTTTGATCTTATTTCTCTTCAATTTTTCACTCTCATCATTATGATGTGTCATCTTTCAATTTCATTCCCAAGGGGGGAAGATGATTGCATCATTGAATCTTTTCGCATCATTCTCGAATCAGTCTGATCTAAATCAAAAATCCCCATCACTAGGGGCATCTCATCACTTGGGGCATATTCATTTTTTTGTACCTTATGGTCAAAATTGGATATTCCATGATCTTGAATCTCTAGGGGCATCTTGATGTCTCGCATCTTGTCATCTATCTTTCTAGGTATCTGAGTAATCTAACTCAGATCCTCAAGGATCAAGCTTTGTTCTAGAGAAGATTCTTGAAATATCAATGGGTATTGGGGCAATCTAACCCTAATTCCTGAAAGTTATGCTTCATTCTGAAGATGGATCTCAAAAAATCTTTAGACCGTTATCTAGGAAATCCAACCTGGATCTTAGAGGGATAACCTTCATATTGGGGCAATCTAAACTTGATTATGGAGATAGTCGTAGATCTTCATCATCTATCAGTGGACATTGGGGCAATCTAACCCTGATTCCAATCTTCCCTCAGATGATTTTGCTTCTCAATCTGATCGGTGTCTTGGCAACCTAACCTAGAATTCCAAAATCTTCATCTTCACTTTAGACTGTTCTTTGAATCAATGCGCTACTCGCACATCAATTCAAAGAGGGGCAAAATGTAACACCCCAAAATTGGCACCTAATAATCCTAATCAGTTTTGGTGCATTCCTTCAATTTTCTCATCTTCAAAGTCCTATTTTACTAGGCAAATTCTTCTCCTTATTAACTTTAATTGACTGAGTTTCAAATGCAAAAAACCCAAATTTGCATAAATCTGACATTATATTTAATTCCTAAATCCTCAGAGTTTATTAGCTAGAAAACCCCTATGATTAATTGATTTAATCCTAAAGTCTTAAGTGTTTTTAATTAAATCAATTCCACCCCCTTTGGCTAATATACATAAAAAGAATTGAAAGGTTATTTAATTATTGGGTGAATTATCTTCAAAAAAGGAATTTCATAATTCCATGTGAAAGGACACTCATGTGACAATAATTCACTCTTTTATTTAAATAATCTTTTGCATTTTTGTCTCAAAAGAGAATGAAGAGACAAATGTTTCTTTTCAAGAAACTCTTCACTCTCTTTCCATGGTTTTCTATAAATTGGACCTCATTTTCCTCATTTGGGAGGATGATTTTGGAGAGCATCAAATTTATAGTCAATTTTGTTTTTAATTTCTTTCATGATTTTAAGCTTAAAATTGCATAATTAGGCTAGTTTTCAATTGGAATTAAAGATATGTTGCTTTCAATTATGATTCATTTACATGTCTAATTTGGTTCTTTCAAGCTCTCTAGTAAATGCAATTCCTTTTCTAGTTTAAATGCAATTTCCATTCTAGATTAAAAGCATTTGAATTCTAGATCAGGAGCATTTGGTTTTCATAGATTAATTGCAATTTGCTTCCATAGACTAGTTACAATTCATTCCTAGATTAATTGCTTCTCAATTCATAGATTAATTGCATCTCTTTTTATAGACTAGTTGCAATTTTGATTTCATAGAGTAATGGCATTTCAGCTTTTCTCATATTCTAGAAATACTCCATGTTAGCAATGGTCAGGTTGTTGGCTCTCGTTTTGAGGGTAAAATTGACATCCATAACTAATTAGGAGGCAGCAAGTCATTTCAATTAAATTTGCAGGATAAACAATTCATGTTTGTCTTTGTAAATTGAACAATTGAGTAAAGACTATGCTGAGTTTGTGCATGATTTAGAGGTCACATTCAAGCACACACACCTACTAGAGATAAGAACTCAGAAGACAGTAAAATTTTTCCTTCTAGAAAGAAGGTGGCGACTCTATTTAACAAAACATTTCAGTCAATGACTCTACTGAGGGAGAAGACCTAGAAGGAGATAAGTAAAGTTTTTATCTTTAAAGAGGTGGTGACTCTATTGACAAGAACCTAATGTATAAAGAAAGAAGTTACTACAAATTTTGATATTCAGTATGTACCAGAATACATATTCACATAAATTATCAAAATTTTGTGACCCAAGACCAAAATATATTATTGAAGTATATAAACCATTGAGTTTTGATAAAATCCCTGGTGGTCAAAAATATTTTCCTCTTAAAATAAAAATTATGTTCCAAAATTTTATGGAGATGGATCAGAATCACCAATGGAGCATTTACAGGCATTTTGTAAATTTATTAAAGATTGTCATATCTATGCAGAAGATGTGATTATGAAACTATTTGTAAGATCATTGATAGATCATGCAAGTTTTCTTTTTAGTATGACACCTAAACAAAGTATCTTGTCATGCAGAGAATTTGAGCGATGGTTTCTTGATATGTTTCATGATGCAAGTGAAGATGACATACATTATGAACAGGATGAGATTCAGGATCACAATATGGAAGAGGACTCTTACTGTCTCCTTTAGATGAATTTTTTAATGTGGAAAGAGAAAAGGGTGAGTCTTCAGCCTGTTTGTAAGGATGATGGGTTTCTATTTGGAGATACCCTTAGACATCAGGTCTTCAAACAAGAAAATTATGAAAAGATTTTTTGAATTGGGAATTTCACCAGATGATCCTGATTTGAAGCTCCTTATTCATAAAATTAAAGAGTATTATAAAGGGGAGCAAAAACCTAATGAGGCCTCTGATTCAAATAAAGAAGAAAGTTTGGAATAGATTGAAGAAGCATATACGCCGGATCAGATTTGTGTGGAAACAAATGAAAATCATGATCAGGAGGAGAATCTTCTCAGTACAGAAATTTTTTTGGATTTATTGAATATTGAATATCAAAAGTATGTGTAGAAGAATGGACCAAATTTTTTCTATAACCATCAAAATAAGCATATCAAGGAGGTACTAGATCAAGAAGATAAATATTTCCAAGAATCAAATAACGGAGATGAAATAGAACATACAACATATGAACAACAGGAAGTTTCAAAAAATAATGTCAATGAAGATATTAGTCTTGTTGATGAAACATTCAATGATCCTAATGAAAACTTTCATGAAGGTGTGCCTGAATTTTCTATGTTTCTGAATCCACTATTTGAAGAGGAAGTAGAGGAAGATAAATTCGCGTTCTCTATGTTCCGGAATCCATTATCTGAAGGAGATTTTCTATACAATAAAATCTATCAACATCATGATGAAGGTAGGAAGCCTAATGATGATTTTGAAGTTTATAACAGTCAAAATATACATTCAGAAGGTAAGATATCATTCAGTTCATCCTATGAGCGAGATTTATATCAGACTTCTGAAGATGAGACTGTAATAACCAAGCATAACGATGAGAATATATTGAAGAAGAGTACTAAAAACTATCCAAGTATTCCACTTGATCAGATTCTTGATATAAAAGAAGTAATAGTTCCTAAATATGAGTTAGCTTCAAAACGTTTATGCGAGGAGAAATAATATCTGGAGAATGGAAATGGGGAAGATTGTGTGCAAGGAAACATCCAAGTAAAAGAAATTAGTTTAGATACTTATATGACTGATCATATGCACATGTATCCTCCATCCAACAAAGAACACAGTGCACCTGATGATTTCAAAAAGACAAAACATAAATCAAAAGACAAAGATCACATTAATGAAGTGGAACCAATAAGTATTCTCTATAAGGATGATATATCTAATACAACAAGGGATCAAATGTTGGGGCTAAAAAATTCAGAGATTTGTTTGTTTTCAAAAACTCTAGTTGATAAAGATAAGGAACAATATAATATCATATTCAGGAGATTCAAAGTGTTACATGAATAGAATTAAATTTTTGATAGAGGGAAATTGCAGTGTTCACTTTTGGGGGGCCTAGGGCCACCCAATCTTCAATTTACATAAGGTAAAGAGTAAATACTTAGTCTGCTTCTCCAGAGATAGCTGGAATCTCTCTATGCTCAAAGGGAGCATACGTCCCCAGAAAGAGCCACTGTTGGTACCCTAAATTTTAAAAATTTAGAAGTCCCAATCCATTATAAAAAAGAAAGTTTCTCCATACTAACAAAAAATAAGGAAGGAAGCTTTATGACACAAATAAATAGAACTAACTAATCGAAGCCTTTAGAAAATGTTGGAATTTTTACCTGCTACAAAGATGATTCCGATAGAGGATGAAGATGGTTGAATTTTAAAAATTTAAAAATGACCCAGTTCGGGAAATCAAATTTCCTATCTCCAGCAGAAATATTAAATTTTCACAAGGTGTTTTGGATTTTCGGCCAAAGCCAAATCCGAAATTTAGGTAGTTATTTTTTAGTTAGTTTATTGTTTTTTCAAAATAATTTGTAATAAGGGTTATGTATTTTCACCCTAAAGAGGTGTGAAAGCCACTCAAACACATATATATACATAATGTAAAGAGACAAGAATACAATACATATTTTTAATAGGATATAATTTGATCATAACTACAACATGGACTCTGATGTACTATTTTTTCAACATTAATAAAGATAAGTGCTCTTCTTTTTACTTGTGGTTATAAGTTATATATTTTCAATTAGTCTTTCAGATATTCTATTTTGTTGAGTTTTTCATTGTGTTAAATTCCTTGAGTATCATAATTCAAAATTAATATATATATAGTTTAAATATCAATTGAAATATCTGCGTATCTTCTCTTTTTTTTATCGGTCTCTTAATTTGAGTTAAATCTGATAAGATTAGCTAAATAGATTGATTTTAATTATAAGTCAAGTGGAAGCCTGTGAAGTGATAGTGTCGCTTTATTAAAAGCAAGTTTTTAAAATTGTCACTGATTGTATGTAGGATTGATAATTTTTTGACTCTATAGCCCAAGTGTTTAGAAGGCACTGATCTAATATTTATTTGGAAATTTTCATTTGGTTCATACTTTGTAGTTTGTAGAATATTTAATTATTATTTCAAAAGCATTACTTTTCAGTCCTTAGTATAATCCATTTTACTCAAGCTTTATAAAGTAGAGATTACAAGGAGATTTTTTTATTTCCTCCAAGGATCATTCACCACCTTTGGAGGAACTTTGTTTTGTGTACATAGTTGTGCGACATAGAAAATTTTATAGTTCAAAGTGAAATCAGGTATCAAGTGGTGCATCACCATTATACCTGTCAGTTGGCCAAAAACAAATCCATTGTTTTTGGGCACCAACAGGTTCCTTGAACTCGACTAGAGTTATATTGCAAATTATGTTTGCAGGTATTGGATTAGATCCAATTGACATGTTAGAAGCCTACCTCTCCACATGTGTGTGATCTAGAACATTATGTATCATTTAGTGCAGGAGGTGCAAGAAGACCTCTGTGGGGCTATGTGAGGAATGTTTTGATTTCTTGATTGATGTAAACAAGTTGAAAGAAGAAGGATTTGAATAGAGAATCCTTGGAAGATTTGGGTTAGCTAAGAACCCTAGTAGGCTAGAGAAGTGGCCTATAGGACACCCTAGGAGAAGATAGGGTTGTGAAAAAGCAAGATCTGTTGTTATATCAAATTGGTATCAAAGCAAGTTAAAGATTTGGGAGTTGGTGTATGTCTCTAAATGCTAGTGAATCAGTAGGGGAGATCAGTATGGTGACTAATGTAGAGCTAGCTATGGAGATGGGTGAGAAAAAGGAGAAGAATAGAATCCTTGAAGAGGCCCTAGAAGATATGAGAATAAAACTACAAGAAGTAGTTGATGCTAGAGATAAAGGCAAAGAAGTTGAAACCAGTGACAAAGGTAAAAAGATTGTTGAGGAAGATATCATCCCTAAACAAGACCCTGTCTTGAATGAAGAAACCCTATTTGAAAGCCAAAAAAGGACTAGGAGGAAATGCATTGGAAGGAGTACCACTATTTAGTGGAAAGATGGATATAAAAGAAGTCATGGAGTGGATTGAGGGGATAGAGAAGCACTTCGAATATGAATGTGTCACTGAGGCACAAAAACTTAAAGTTGCAAAGTCAAGGCTCAGAGGATCAGCCTTAACATGGTGGAAGTACCTACAAGATGAGAGGGTTAGGATTGGTAAACAACCTATTTATAATTGGAAAGCCATGGTGACCAAGGTAAAGGAGAAATATCTTCCAGAAGACTATGAAATTCAACTTCATAGGAAGAGACAAGGACTGAAACAAAAGGACTTGGATGTGGCCTCTTATACAAAGGAATTTCAGAAGTTATGACTTAGGTCCAAGATTCAAGAAGAGGAACCTATCAAGGTAGCCAGATAATTGGGTGGTTTAAAATGGAATATCCAAGAGGAGATAAGCTTGTGGAATGCAACTACTGTTCAGAAGTGCCATCAATTAGCTCTTAAGGTGGAAGAGAGGAACAAGAAGAAAGGAGATTCTAATTTCAGATGAAGAGGAAGAGGAAGAGACCAAGGGGGTCATAAAGGTGGTTATCAAGGCATGGGTAATGAGAAAAGGAATCAAGGAGAGTCCAAGTTGATAGAGAATGGTAATGGAATCACTCCAAGAGGAGGTTATACCAGAGGAAGAGGTACTCAAGGAGGCTCTAGTAGAGGAAGGCGTTTAGGTATAAGTAACTCATACTTTGCAAGTATGAAGTGTTACAATTGTGGGCAATTGGGTCATCCTCCTTATAGGTGCCCGGATAAGCCCAATTATTGAAACAATGGGAAAATGATAGCATATGCTCAAGAGGACACAATAAATGTCAAGACTCTAGAGGTTGATCACATTGAATCAAAGATGGGAGAAAACATAATGTTTATAAGGGTTTTGATTAGACAACTAGTTAAGAATGAACCCAAGCATAGACAAGCACTGTTTAGGATCATATGTAAAATCCTTGGAAAATTTTGCAAAGTGATAGTGAATTTAGGCTCCATAGACAACATAATATTAGAGGAAGCTATCAATAAGCTCAAGTTGACAAAGATACCTCATGTCAATCATTATAAGGTGACATGGTTAAACAAGGTCCAGAGTGTGTTGGTGAATGAGAAAACTTGGGTTGAGTTTTCTATAGCAGGTTACAAAGATAAGTTTCTTTGTGATATGTTTCCAATGGATGCATGCCATCTGCTATTAGGAAGGCCTTGGAAATATGACATAGGGGAAGTGTATGATGGAAATAATAATTCCATATCCTTCAAGAAATATGGAAGGACTTTCAAAATCCAGTCTCTGTTGGAGGAAGTTGAAACACAATCCAAGATGCCTAGTATCATATTGATTAGTAGGAAGGAGTTCCTCAGTAAACTTAGAGATGAGGAAGTGAAGGCTATTCCATTTTACTCGAGCCTAAGGAAGCAGAGAAACCTAAACAAGAGCTATTACCAGTGAAAATTAGAGAATTGCTTGAGAAGTACAAAGACATAGTTAGTGATGGGACTCTTGCAACTTTACCTCCAAAGAGAGTCATAAGTCATCAAATTGACTTTATACTTGGTGCATCATTTCCCAATAAGGAATCATAAAAGCTTACTCCTGATCATAACTTAGAGGTGGCTAGACAAGTGTAGGAGCCGCTAGATCAAGGTCTAATCAAGAAGAGTATTAGTCCATGTGCCGTACTAGTGGTCTTAGCATCCAAGAAAGGAGGCAAGCATATACTTTGTACTGATTCTAGAGCAATTAATAGGATCATAATTAGGTATAGATTTCCAATTCCTAGGATAGAGGATTTGATGGACTGCATTGGAGGGAAAAATTTTTCACTAAGCTAGACTTGAAAAGTAGATACCACCAGATTAGGATCAAAGAGGGGGATGAATGGAAGATAGTTTTTAAGATTGTGGATGGATTGTATGAGTGGAGAGTTATGCAATTTGGCCTCTCAATTTCCCCTAGCACATTCATGAGGCTCATGAATGAAGTTCTTAAGGAATTCACAAGGGTCTTTGTGGCAGTGTTTAGTTTCAAGATTTATGTCCAAACCTCAACAAACTCACTTCAAAATTGCTAAAAGAATATTAAGGTATATTAAAGGTACTCTTGATTTAGGTTTATTTTATGATCCAAATGCTGATTTTACATTAAAAGGATTTACTGATTCAGATTTAGGTGGAGATCCCAATGATGGGAAATCTACTTTTGGGTATTGTTTTTTTCTTGGTTCGGGTGCTATATCTTGGAAAAGTAAAAAAGATCAATTTGTTTCACTATGTTCTACTGAAGCTGAATACAAAAGTTGTACCAATGCCTCCAAAGAATCCTTATAGATTAGAATAATTATTGAATATTTGGGTCTACCTCAACAAGAACCTACACCTTTATATTGTGACAATCAAAGTGCAATAGCCTTGGAAAAGAATCCGGTCTACCATGCAAAGTCAAAGCACATCTCTCTCCACCATCACTTCATTAGAGAGAAAATTGAAGAAAATAAAGTTTCACTCATCTATTGCAAGGGTGAAGATAAAGTTGCATATATTTTGACTAAGCCTCTTTCTAGAGAGAAATTTGAATTTCATTGTAAAAATTTGGGTTTTATACCCCTTCATGTAAATCCCCCAAGTAAAGATTAAAGAGGGGTGTTAGAATTAATATTTATTTGGTTGAAAATATGTAAATTAAAAGGATAAACCAAGGTTTCCTTATTTGTATTTGTCCTCTAGTCCAAGTAGGAGGACATGTCACTATTTTTGTATTTGCTTTAATAAGGAAAATAGATATTCCTCCTTAAGAGGAATCACACATTTGTCACACACACAATATTAATGTGGCATTCATAAGACAAGGGAGTTACATGAAAACTCCCTCACTCATCTCTACTTAAGAGATGCCTCTCACACACTTGCTCTAATAATCTTCTCCTCTCTCTCATTTCTTCTCTCAATATCTCATTGCTCTCATTATTGTATTGGGATTTTTCTCTCATCCTTTAGGCCTTGTGCCATATTCTTATTATTCACAAAGGGGTTTTTCTTTTCTTTTCCCCTTACAAAAATATCTTGGCTCTTTGTTGGGATTCTTGGAGTATTTTCATGTTCTTGGTGATTGATCTTGAAAACAAATTCCTTCTTGCACTTCATTTTCTTGGATTATTTCATGATCTTATTTTCATTCTTTTAATACTTCTAACAAAGATCCAAAGACCCTTTTCAGAGAAATTCTAGATCTATATTTTATTTTGAGTTCTAAAAGTTTTAGGTACAAGGCGAGTTTGACCTATACCCCCTATTGTAGAACCTATTTCAATGATAGATCTAGGAAGACATACTCTAGATTTGCAGAACCCAGTTCCATTTTTTGGGTCCAAGTATAGGTCGAGGTTGACCTGTACCCAAGTGTAACCTATACTCTCCAAGTTGACCTATTCCTGGGACCTTCAAATTTTCACATTCTACACTCTCCATCTTCTTGATTCCAGATCTAGCTCAACATGGGCTCTGGGAAAATTTGTGTTCCCATTAGTTGGTGAGTAGTGCGTGATAGCAAACATCTCCTCATGTCTTGAGAGTCATTATTCATGATCTCTTATTCTTGTATGTGGTTCTTCCCACTTGATTTGGGAGCGATGTTTAGTCTTGGTTGTTATAGGTGGATACCTAGTGAGGCTCAAATGGTGCTAGGATTTGTGGTTTAAAATCTAGGGTCTCTAGTCTCTTCACTACTCATGAAGTTCACAATCAACTATAGGAGTGATTTGATAGTGAGAAGATGGCTTGCTTCTTTTGGCTTTGTGTGGTTTGTATGTATGAGGACTTGGTGATGGTTAGTTGACTACCTCCTGTTGGTGCTCAAATTGAAAAATTGGGTTTCCTATGGATTTTCACATCCAATGTTGGGAAACTCGAGTGATTGGCCAACTAACAAGTCACAACTGAGGCAATGTTGGAACTTCTACAATTATAGCTCTGCAAAACCAAGGATGGTAGGCCTATACCTTGACTTATCCTTCAAGTTACAAGGCTTTTTATAAAAGATAAGAAAAACTTCAACCTTCTCTCTCAAGTATGGCAAGGAACTTGAAAGAAATCTAACAGAAAGCAATATATCGTGAACTGTAAACTGAAATACTTTAAGTAATTGAAAGAATGTTTGGTAAATATGTATGTAAATTGAAATGAATAGATAGATAAGATATCACAAAACTATAACAATGAACTGAATAACTATAATCCAAATAATAATTAGACTAGTGCCTTATTCTATCATGGGCAATAGAGTC
>MU224076.1:295117-308623 GCA_018584345.1 Thuja plicata | reverse complement strand
TCTCTGATCTCTCTATCCATTTAATTCCAAAGGCATCAAAGAATTCAATTAAGTCCCACACTAGATTTCTATATTGTTTTAATTTTGGATTCTTGGTGGTGAACTTATTTCTAACCCGAGAAACAATCAATTCAGAATCACCATAGGCTGAGAGCATTTTAATACCATGAGATTTTGCAATATTAAGGCCAAGAATCAATGCTTCATATTCTGAAACATTATTAGTGCATTCAAAATTAAGAAGGAAAGAAAATTTTAGACTCTCACCACATGGGGACACAATAGTGACCCCAGCACCATTACCTTCCTTACTGCACGCTCCATCAAAAGTCATTTTCCAAAGCTTATCTTGGTTTTCCTGCAAATATACTTCAATAGGACTATCAATTTTCAATATTGGTTTAGCAATACTTACCTGAAAGTTGTCCATGTCTGAATGGCAAAAGTTTATCTTTTCAATCCCAACGTCCTTGTCAATGATGTATTGAGACCTAGCCTCTTTGTAAATTTTTACTTCCCTGCCATTCACTTGGATGGTGGTATAAGATAAATCCAATTGAATATGAACACCTACAAGGTTAGACCATTGCCTAGATAGAAGCATTCCATAATATACAGGCACTTCAACAACAATGATATTAGTTTTATAAGACATTTCACGACAAGAAGGAAACTTAAATTCTACATCCTTCATGATAGCCACAAAATGGATAGACCTATTTTCCATGGCATAACATCTTCCATAAGTAGTGTCCACTTTCATTCCACATTCTTTCATGACCTCTGCAGGCATGATGTTCACTGCTGCCCCTGAGTCTATCATGCAATTCTTGAGCAACTTATTGTTAATTATCATAGTTAAATAAAAAGGATCAACATGTGCAACATTCTGAGAAACAGATTTTCCTAAATAAACAACAGGAGGATCTTCGTTTACTAATTTTTGATTTAAATCCTCATCAGAAACATTACCTAAGGTAGATATTACTTTTATGGTTTCATCCTTATACTCAGAAACTTTCATCATTTCAAATAATGGAACAGAAATCTTTTACTTGAGATAAGGCATTGGAAACAAAAGAATTATTACTTGGGACAGATTTACTGACCGTGTTTTTCTCCTTTGCTACTTTAGGTATTTGCTGAGAGTCTACTTGCTGGCTTGTTTCTGCATCATCTTTGGTTGCTTTTGGATCAGGTGGATTTACCCTTTTCTTTGGCATTTTGGTAGGTACTCCTACAATTTTTTCCTGATCGACATTCACTGTTCTATTCCTCAGTTTGTAGTTATTTCTTGCCTCTTCAATGGCTGCAATAGTATATGCTTCCTTTTCCTCATTTGTCTATCTTTTGATGACTGGAAATTCACCTCCCTTTTTATTACAATGGTATATTTTGTTCAAATATTCATGGTAAACATGTTCTTCCTCAGAAGAACTATAATCATCTTCTCCCCACATTGGCTCTAATGATACATTATTCACTGCAGGCTGCTCCTCATCATTATACTCTTCTTCTTCTTGGAACCTTTGGGCCACCACATAGCCATCAGGGGAATGGGGTAAATTGCAGTCATCAAACCAAGGATACTCCTCCACTAGATGATTACTTCTCTTCAATAGATCTGGTGTCTCCTTAGCATAAGACTGGTTTTCAAGCTTTCCATCTTTCCATGCAGTCTTATATGGCATGTCTTGCAATCTAGGCCTATCATTTTTATAAAAAGGTGGCCTGTCATTTTTGGAAAATGCCGGTCTATCATTCTTAGCAAATGCTGGTCTATCATCCCTACCTTGTTTAGCATTAAACTTCTTCAGTATATCCATAACTTCTTTTAAATCATTCTTCTTAGGAGCTCTTGGATTGTGCAACTTAGTATCACTCCTTTTGTCTACCCTACCAGCATCTCTTCTATTATTTTCAATAGTAGAGGCTATTTTGAAAACTTGCTACAATGTGGCAGGACCTTGTGATCTGATTTCATAATGAGTTTTACTGTCAAATGTAGTCAGATAGAAATAAATCAGGAAAGAATCCATAGGCCTAATGTCTCTTGGGATTCTATTTAGAATTTTATTAAACCTTTTTTTTTAAATTCTGCAACTGTCTCATTAAAGTTCTTTTTAATGCTAGTTAGTTCATGAGATGCAAATGATGTGTCATTATGGTCACCAAATTGTTCAATGAACTGATTTACAAATCACACCAGCTTGAAATGGATCCATCAGGAAATGCTCTATACCATTCTGCAACATATTTAGTCAGTGATTGGACAAATAGATTCATGAATACATCTTCATGACTCACATCTAGCTCTTCAATAGTATTCTTCAAGTTTACGTTATGTTTCTCTGCAAATTCTACTTCATTTCCTGAGAATCTTGGAATATATTTCCTCCAATCCTTTGATATGTCATTAGGATACCCAACTATTCCAGTAAATTCAAGCTATCTGTATCTTTCCACCACGATAGGAGCTCTTCTTTGATGTCCCATGTCATGTTGATTTCCATGCCAGCCTCTGAAATTCTGATGATTTCTATCTTGGTGATTTCTGTCTTGATGATTTTGGCCTTGATGGTTCTGTCTGTTTCTGTGACCATCATCCCTTCTTTGCTATCTTCGGTTATCTTGGTCATGGTTACCTCGGTCATGATTTCTTGGTTGCCTCCAATAATCATTCCTTTCATTTTTATTATGACTTCTTTCAAATCTACCTCCACCACCGGGTTCAAACAATGGATTTGTGTGATCATTGTTGAAAATTGGTTCTCTATTCTATCTATGAGGAGGATTGTATATTGGTGGTCTATTTCCTTTTGGTGCCTCCTTTTCCCCTTCCTCTTCAGATATAGATGCCAATTGACTTCTCCTTAATCCAATTTTTCTAAGGATTCATCAGATAATCTTTTCATGGCCTTTATCATTTTTGGATTTTTCTTTCCATATTCAGTTAACTTGCTCAATGTGTCATAAAGGAAATCATCTTCCTCATCATACTCTTCTTCTATTTCATGGGCTAAACTAGAATCATCCCCATAACCAAAAGGATTTACAAATTCTTCTGAATTATGGTTATTTGTAGAATTGAAACCAGTAGCCTCCCTATTAGGAAACCTTCTATGTCCGGTGTTCAACTTCTCAGCAATTTCTTGCTTACTTTTCTTCAAAAAATTTTGCAACTCTAATTTAAATTACTCTAGATTCAAAGATCTCCTACCCAACATGAATTCTTTCAATCTTGATTGGTAGAGTCACCACCTCCTTTTTCAGAAGGAAAAGCACTTTCACTGTTCTTCTGGATTTTGATCTCCAATAGAGTACACTTTAACTCTTTAGTCTGCAAATCTAAAATTTTGAAAACTTGCACATAAAATGTGAATAGTCCCCAATAGAGTTGCCAATCTGTTGGTGCTCAAATCAATACATTGGATTTCCTATGGACTTGCCAATCCAGTGATGGGAAAGCCAAGTGATGTGTCCAACTAACAAGTTTAACCTTGGGGTAAGGTTGAAGCTTCTGTGATTCTAGCTCTACAGAACCAAGGCTGGTAGGCCTATACCTTATCCTTTAAGGCTTTTTATAGCAGATAATAAGCACTATAAATCTCTCCTTCACAATTATGGCAAGTTACTTTGAAAGAAATCAAACTGTGATCAATTGAATATAACTGTAAAACTGAATGCTTTGTGAGAATAAAAGGGATATTTTGTAGATGTGAATATATAAATAAAGGAATTTTAGAATCTCTCAACAACATGAAACAATGAATCAAATGTCTATCTTTAATAATAATTAGATCAATGCCTGTATCAACTTGGGAAATAGAGTCAATCCAACATTCAATCCTATGTACAACTTTGCAAGATAGTATTCAACCATCAACTATCTGACTGCTTTTGATGCATAGAAGATTAAGGTCTGTATTATATCCTTGTTAGTTCAAATGAGTTTAACTCCTATGGTTGGGAGACCAGATGAACAAGAAGCCAGAAACAAATTAAGTTATCACACACTTCCTGATATTCAAACAATGATATGAGACAATAACTCTTCTGCATAAGCAACTCAAAGATAGCAATTGAAATTCCTTCAATAATTTCAAAGGACTAACTGAACATGGTTAAAACCTTGAACCAAGATAGACAGAAAATACTTATCTTTTATTGATTATAAAAAATAGGTACATAAGAATGCCTAGTTGTGATCAAAACTAAAACTATCTGAAATGAAAAATATCAATCCAGACTATCCTGGAGACATCCCTTTGCAATGTTCCTGGTACCCTTATTTATATGTGTTTGAAAGGATGTGAAACAAGATTTAGAGCATTGCAACGGTTCATCTCTAACTAAATGTAATCCCTATGATCAACAACTAAATAGTCAGAAATACAATTGAGGAATGAATTATCATCCTTCAGAAATAGTTATTGTGTGTGAGATTACACTTTCATGAAATTAGGATAATAATCAACAACTCTATTTAAAAAAAATGCTATTTAATCTAAGAATTGAAGTTTAAAACCCATATCATCTCATGGTTCTCTATCTAAGCTTTGTTAAGAGAGCTCTCAGTCTTAATCTCTCCCAAGGACAATCCTAGAACGAGAAATAAATGATAAAAAATGCTCAAATCTAGCTCAAAATGCTCCAATATGTGTTATAAAACAACAAATTCTCCTAAACATGATGTTCTAAATGCTATGCAAATGTTGAAATATGATCAAAAGCTCTCAAATGCTCTCCAAATTCCTATAGTAATGATTCTTTTCTCTTTAAATTCTTGGCTTCCAAACACAAAGGAAATGACTTGTATTTATAGCAATTTCCCAAGGGTAGGGGGTAGGGTGAGTTGATCATGATCAAGCTTTGGTTAAGTCAAAAGCTTTGAGGTGTTCTCAAATGGAGGGAAAGTTGGTTGGTTGTCTCAAATAAATTAGGAATTAAATAACTCAATCATTTAATTAATTTAGCCATGTAAGGGTGAATGGGTTGGATTTGATATTTTTGATTTAAACTATACAATCAATTGATTAAAATTAATTGCATAATTTGATTAATCCCTTGTAGGCTTGAATTTAATTATTTGATTTCATGATTATTTAATCCTTTGATTTAATTTGATTGTTTGTCCACTTTGCTTGATAAATGTCCATTTGATTTGATCCATTTTAATGCATTGAGATGAGATTGGAGGCATTTGGCTGAGATTTACAATTTTGAATGCTTTGAATGCTTTTGAATGCTGAGGTTAATCTAGGTGTCTACAAATTCCCCTCTTTGAATTGATGTGCGAAGTGCATTGATTCAAAGAAAACTTGATGTCCTGATCATTGATTTGATACTGATGAGCTGATTGATGCAAAAACCTGATATGATATTCTGATATAAAACCCTAGTATGAAAGTTGACATGAAACCCTGATATGAAATTCTGATATGAAACCCTGATATGAAATCCTGATATGAAATTATAATATGAAACCCTGATATGAAATCCTGATATGAAATTCTGATATGAAACCCTGATATGAAATCCTGATATGAAATCCTGATATGAAATTCTGATATGAAATCCTGATATGAAATTTGATTTGATGCCCCACTGATAAAGTTTGAATTTTTAATGCCCCATATAAGATATGATGATGCCCCCTCAGAAATGAAAGCATATTGATCTCAGATGTGAAAAACTTAATGAAAACTGCTGATAGAATAGATCCAAGATGGTTGCATTTCTGATAAACAATGATGTTAAAAAGATGTCAAGAAAATGCCCCAGTGTGCAAAAATATGCAGATTTGATTTGACTGGGTCAAAAAATCTCACAAAATTAGGGTTAAATAGCTTAAATAGGTTGAAACACCCAAATTTACTATTCATTTTCACTTTTAACTATTGAGATTTTGCTCTGATCTTCTGACGATTAACATCAATGGTGGTCCCTACTTGAGAGCATAGGTTCGAGCGAGTGCACTGATATCAGAGACCTCCTAACTACGGGCCTCCAGTGAGTGGTTCAAACCTTCCTAGTGCATTTTTTGCTTTTTTAAATAGCATTTAAGACATGTTTTTAATGCTTTCTAGGTAAAATTTAGTGAAAATCCATGTAGGATAGATAAAGAGCTGCTTAGGGCTGAGAAAATTTGCCTCTGCATGTTGAAAAGCCGCGTAGGATCAATCCTTAGCCACCTAAGAATTAGGGCAAAATTGCAACCCAAATAGAAAACCCTAGTTTTTAAAGGCCGCTTAGGATATTTAAAAAGCTGCGTAGGAATTTAAAAGGCTGCCTACTTAGCAAAGTGTTGCCTCCAAGGATTACAGTGCCGCATTTAATGATTTAAACACCGTGGGGCTTGAAAAGCTACGTAAACTTATGGAAGTTCCACCTACCATGAAGTTTGAAAACTGAGATAGAAAATAGATGAAGTCCTTTCGATTGATTGTCCAGGTAACTCAATTAGATTCCAAGCTAGAAAATGTACATTCAGAATGTCACTTAGTGTTTAGGATTTTAGAAAATTCATATTGATGAATGTTTGATAGGTCAATCAGAATTGATTAAAAATGATTACAAATTGTCCTTGTGTCTCAAGATCTAGAGGTTATGAGAAATAAGTTGATGCACTCAAAATAGAGTAAGGATAGATTTAATGTGTTTGATTGACTTAGAATGTTCCACCAATAGAAAGACTAATATGATTCACTTTGTTTCAAAATGTAGGAACATTACCGTAAGTTGCAGGTACAGGGTGTTGCGCCTTGGATTTGTGATTTAGTTGATGAGCTTACGACGCCTGAGTGGTGGACCATTGAGACATGTGGTCTCAATGTCCTTCTAGATCTACCTCAGTTTCAGTTGAACCGAGGTCTTTTGACAGCTATGGCAAAGCGATGGCACTCTGACCATAATACATTTCATCTACCCCTCAGTGAGATGACTATCATGCTTGAGGATGTGTACAAATTACTGTGGATCGCGACTCATGGAGAGTGAGTATATTATGATTATGTTTATGATAGTAGTGTATGCAGATGGGTGTTTGGAGAAAACACCATTGAGGATGATTGTATTACGTGGGCACAATTTCCCTCTTTTCATACTTTGCCAACATTGTTAGGAGCGGTGATCGGAGGATTACTTTTTCCAAATAGGAGAGGACGTGGCTTTGCGGTCACATGGGGCTGGATACTGGAGGATTTGATTGTGAATCCTCAGAGATTGGATTGGGGATCTTGTGTATTAGCGCAGATTATACCATGATTTGCATGAGGTTGTATATAGGCGCAGTGCAGCTCTTTCAGCAGGTGCATTATTATTACAGTTGTGGACTTGGGAGCATATCCCTATTACAAGACCATTTTCAACACGAGTGTGGGCCCGACGGTATCCATATGCATTTTTGTATGATGGCATGGTTTTCCAACATTGTCTGGGCAAGGTTGACTTTTGGAGATGCACTATTGATGATATAGATTAGGTCATATGGAGGCCATATTTGTTGTGTGAGAGTTGGCGAGAGGATGATGATGAGCTACCATATATGTTTTCTCCTCGGTTGATGATCGGTCGATCATCACTAGTTATTGAGAGATTTTTCTTTGGGAGAGTGCTTCGTCAGTACTATATGCTAGAGTATAGGCTGAGAGATCTATGTGGGGAGCATAGGTAGATTATCAGTTGGCTTTCTTACAGATTGATCAGCTGGGCTACATTTCATGGGATATGATGATGCATGTAGTTGATGCAGGCATGTCTGCCGAGTATCGAGAGTGGTTTATGCAACATCGCTTTGTCAAATTTACAGACCCAGTAGAGCCTATTCCTGATGTGGATGAGATTTTAGATGATGACGGAGATGATGTTGATGATGGTGATGATGGCAGGAGACCTTGTAGATAGAGATTTTAGAGGGCACCTAGGGTATAGAGAGCTGCAGGACCTTGGATGAGGGGTGGACATATTAGAGGCCATGGTGGTGGATTTAGGCAGCCTAGACAAAGATTAGCATAGGAACAGGTACCTCAGAGATAGGATCCTACCAGAGTTGATGCAGAGTGGGCTAGGCAGAGATACAAACATTTCTAGGTGGCCAGAAAGGTTCCATTACATGGACAGATTCCTCAGGTTGATCCATAGAGTAGTACGACACCGGTGATACCAAAGGTTCCCTTAGCACCCCAGGGACCTCAAGTTCCTCCAACATCATAGGAACCTCCAGTTCCTCCCATTGTGGATGGCTTAGTTCAAGATGTGCGAGGTTTACAGGTAGGGATAACTATAGTTACTATACGATTATATTAGGTTTATACTATGTTGCAAATTTTTTTGACTAAATTAGCTCAGTTACCTACCAGTGCAAGCACTAGTTAGGCTTCACCTAGTACAAAAGATAGACTAGGTGATAGGGATGTCGATGGTGCAGGGGGTTTAGGTACAAGTATAGCTAGAGATAGATTAGGTGCCCCTGCTGGGTCATGACTTAGATTGGGATCTAGGATATCTGGATATGGCATTGATGATGTATCATATGTTTTTTTGTTTTTGATCAGGACTTTGATGTATGGATCATTTATTGATGTACCTTTGATGTACTAATTTATAGACATTTGATGGACATTTGTCTATGATGATCTTTGATTCCGCTTTTGATGATGTTTATGAGATTTTCTTTTATGCATATCTTTCTATGATGCATTTATTTCTATTATGCTATGGATGCAATGCATTAGAGTGGGACATAGATAAATGGATGCAAATGATGTTAATGCAACTTATTTCTATATGCTTTTCTAATTTAACGATGTATGGATTATGTAATGCAATGATATGGATGCAATACTTAGTGCAATGATAAATGAATGCAACTATCTTTTTGAATTTTGGATGTATGCAATGTAACTTATGATATGCAATTCTAAATGATATGGATAAATGAATAATGAATAATGTTTCTTTTCTTTTCTTTTCCTCTTGATATGAATATATAATCATTAATTATTAATGATTATGAATGCAAAGGAAAATCTCATATTGGTGACATGAAACCATTATATTGATGAAGTGTTGTCAACTTTAATCCCCCCTTGTTCTTGGAAAATTGATAGAAAGGCAAGCCATTTGAAAACTAACTTGGAGAATACAATTAAATGTATCATAAAGATGCAATTAATCTAACATGAAGATGCAATGCAACTAATTGTCCTTGAGGTTTGCGAAAGAAATGCAAACTGAGATATATTTTCATCATTGAGCGTTGTGGAACTAGGAGTCAATACAATCCTTACTGGTGCCACTGTGACCATAAGAATATGAATATGACTTTTTCTCATGTGGTAACCCCTTCTACCAAACCAAGTACAACCCTCACTAGTTGAATGACCAACAATGGGAGTATGAATACCAGTTTGATCAGATTCAATGTTGCAAGTGGATGTTGGTATTAAGATATGGAAAATTTAAATAGCCAAGGTATCCTTTTGCATGAACAAACAAAGGTTAACCCTCCTTCCTATATGAATGTCCTTGATGGTTCTTGGATGACCATGTCTTTAGATGAATTCACATAAGTTAAAGGATCTTCCTCAAAATAGTCACTCAGAAGCTTAAGAAAACATCATGTCTCTATCATTGCCAATCGAGTCAAAACATCATTGATTAGGTAAAAAAAACATGACTCGAAAAAGGGTCAATGAAAAACTCATAAAAAATTTCCAAGTGTTTGTGAAATTTATCAAGATTTTGAAATAAGAATTCCAGATAGTCTGATCATTTGGGGTATGTCAATTTTTAATCCTAATAAAATAAGTCAATGAAACTCAAGGATCATGTTATGCGATCAAACTATTTAGGGTTGAAAAATGATATCTATCAAAGGTTCCAAAAATCTCTCTTCTGAACCTGAAAATCTGCTTCTGATGTGTGACCAAAATGTTGCACTATTGAATCTGTGTGGTACCCAAAATCTATGATGCATGCCCCCAAGTAATAAATGTGACCAATGTGAAGCTTAGGGTGACTGAACCTAGAATGCAACAAAAATGCAGCTCTGAGACTTTATTAGGATGATGCACAAATGACGGATGCAATGAGGATATGGACAAATGAGATGATGAAATGCAACATATACAAATGCAACTAGGAAAGACCTTAGGGACAAAAGGTGTCTGTTTCCAGGTTTTCACCTCTTGGGATTATTGCTCCTTTTCTCTTTTTTTCTTTTTTTTTTCTACCAAGGTGCCTATTGCTAGGTTTTCACCAAGGCACTTTTTTTCTTTTTCAAATGTTTTTGGCTTTTGAACTTTCTGATTTTTTTTTTTTTTTCGTATTTTCATCTTTTCTCATTTTTTGGGTATTTTTGAATTTTTCCATGTACAAAGGTGATGTTGACTCATCTGATACTCTCAACTTATACTCTTTCCTCTGAATCAGGTGTGGAACCTTTTAAGATGAATGCTATTGATAGGTTCTTGCAATTCATCACCATCACAATCGGCCAATTTGTAGGTCCCTATTCCAAATGAAGAAAAAATGACAAAAGGACCAAGCCAATTCGCCTCCCACTTTCCTTTCTTTTCTCTATCAGCCTGATTTTTTGGATTTTCTCTCAACACTAGATCTCCTACTTGAAAGGTTCTTGGTTTAATATGCTTGTTATAGTTCCTGGAAATTTGATTCTGATACACTTTCAAATGATCATAGGCTTGAGTTTGGTGTTCCTCCAACATTTCCAATTGTTGAAGTCGGGCTACTCTATAATCCTCATCCGTGATTAATCCATGCAATGAGACTCTTAGGGATGGTATTTTAACTTCTAAAGGTAAAACAACTTTGGCCCCGTAAACCAATGAAAAAGGTGTAGCTCCTGTCGGGGTTCAAATAATAGTCCTATAGGCCCACAATGCTGGATTGATTTGAAGATGCCAATCTTTTTCGGACTTGCCAATGGATCTCTTAAGGATTTTAAGGATGTTCTTGTTGGTAGGTTCTGCTTGTCCATTACCCTGGGGATAGTAAATGGATGAAGAGTGATGTGTAATATGGAATGTGTCACAAAGTTCATCAACATCTTTGTTCTTAAACTTTTTTCCATTATCCGTGATGATGGCGTGAGGGATGCCATATCTACAAATGATATGATTTAGGATAAACATGGAAATTTGCTTCCTTGTTGCAGTTGATAAAGGGACAATCTCAACCCATTTAGTGAATTACTCTGTTGTTGTGATTATATACTTGTGTCCATTTGAAGAAGGTGGATAAATCATGCCAATTAAATCAAAACCCCATTGATAGAATGGCCATGGTGTGACAAAAAGGTGTAACTCTTGTGCTGGTGCATGGATTAGGTCTCCACGGTATTGACATTTTGCACAAACTTTGACAAACTGACAAGCATATCTTTCTAAGGTTTTCCAAAAGTACCCCATGTTAACACTGCACCAAGAAATTTCTTTGAAATTATAGCTTTTCTTTTTCCCACACTTTCTTGGTTTAAAATCCTGTGTCTTACCGCGCAAAAGGGGTCAAAAACTTTTTTTTAAGTTCTGTTTAAATGTTGTCACTCTGTCGCGTCGGTCTTTTAAACATGTCTCTAAGTTGTGCAAGTGGGCGATGAGTCATCAGATTTTTTAAAATCGCGCAGTCATGATGAGATTGTGTGAGGTTTTAAAATGTAAATCGTGCAATCGCGATGTCTTGTGAAAGTCGGGTTGTAAGTTAGCGATTGAGTGGGTTAAGAATGATTAATTTTGTCACTCACTCACTGAGAATTAACTTTATAAAATATTGGACCAGCGAGTCCGTGATGACTTAAAACTTTGTGTGTTGCACAGTCGCTTTAAAGTTATGTTGTCCACATCATGCAGTTGCATACCCGCATCAAGTTTTATGTTTGTCTTTCAAGTCAGCGACTGTGCGATGAATTCAGGTTCTAGAGGTTTTCCACTCGCTTAGGTTCTAACTCACTTGTATTTTTTGCAGTGCGAGTATGTGGTAAATGCATAAGGTAATAATTTGAAGGTTCACTGCTCAGTCATAGAAGCACTCTTCAACATTCTAAAAGAGGTGCGACTGAGTGACTGTGGGACAATTCATCACCTCGCTCACTCACTGATGTTTTGAGGTGATGAAAAATGAACTCACAAGTGTGTGATAGGTTAAAGGAAGAAAGAAATCGCTCACTCGCCTATCAATAAATATAGAAGGAAAATGTTTAGTGATTGTGCAATTAAAGAAGAAGGTTGATAGTCACACACTCGCAGTCAATAATAAGGTTAAGATTTCAAGATCGCGAGTTCATGACTGAGCAAAGAACAAAAGCCATCGCTCACTCGCTAAGTGATTGTAAGCTAGAGTGTTCTGCAGCGCGAGTGAGCAACCAGATAAAGTATATGGTAAATAATGAACGTCGCTCACTCGCTCAGATCCAAAAGTAATAGTTTGAAAGCCAGCGAGTGTACGATTATGGAATGACTAAAAGATAAGTGCATACTCGCTTAGTCACCAAGATTCAGGTGATGTTAAATATTGAGCAACGAGTGTGCAATGGGTTGAAGGAAAGGTAATATCGCTAACTCATGTGAACCCAAAAGAAAAATGTAGAAAGATAGCGAGTATGCGACTGTCAAATGATGAAGTGCAGATTAGGTCATCGCTCACTCGCAGAAGGTGAAAGGAAGGGTAAAGATAGATGGCGAGTATGCGACTCATTAAAATAAAAGGGTTACATCGCTCACTCGCAAGAACCTCTCCAAATATCAGTAAAGTGCAGTGTGTTGGTGTTCGATTGACAAATGGCTAGTTTCACGTTGACGAGTGCCAGAGGGGAGAAAAGTGTATATTTTCTTCCAGCTAGGATCAAATAGTGCAAGTTGATGGCAGCATTAATGATAGAATGAAATCTTCATGACAGTGCAAGTGCAAGAATTTGGCATTCAAGTGGACAAGACGCAGTCCTTAATGGCTATAAGTGAAAATGATTGAGTTTGATTTTGTACAACTCTCATTTTTGCATTTTGAGTTTTCCTGCAAAGAGTAAAAAGCTTATTGGTCTGGAGAATTTTATTTGAAATAGTGAAATTCAAAGAAGAAAGATGAGTCAAGATATTGTTCCCACTACCTCACAAGGGTCTGGGAAGAACAAGGAAGTCACACTGAAGAAATATACGGAAGAATTTGCCGATTTGCTGCCTGGGAATCTGAATACAAATAGCGCAAATTGGGAAGAATGGAGTGATAGATGGTCTCAATGCAGAAATCCGGTAACCCCAGATTACTCTGGTAGTACTTTATTTCATTATTTTTGGAATAATAGAGTCAAGCCAGTCCCAATTTGCAATCCATGGGATTTGAATATGGCTAAATTGATTGTGCCCGACGTCTATGTTGACATTGGTCTTATTAGGGAATTAGCAAAAAACTATTGCCCAGTAGCTAGGGTAATTAGGAAAAAGAATAAGGAAACCCTAGTCTCCATAGATAGAAGGTCAGTGGCTGAGGTAT
>MU224076.1:272471-293437 GCA_018584345.1 Thuja plicata | reverse complement strand
ACAACCAAATGGTTTTGTTCAAAAAAGATGATGAGAGGGTCATGATGGAAAATGAATTCATGAGGGATGATGAGTTCATAAAGTCTGAAGAGTTCAAAACCTTCTTGGTTAAGTTAAAACAGAAAAAATTGAGACAAGAGATAACCACAGAAAAGAAAGTGCAGATAAAAATGAGCAAATTGTATAAACACTTCAAGATTATGACCCTGAGACTGAACAAATTATTGTGGAACAAGCCAGACTACTGGTACAGAATAATGGTGTGATGCTGATGCCTGGTTGGGACTTACAGTCCACCTTTATTATTGATTTGATTAGGAGGCAGGAGAATCCTTTGCTTAAAATAGAATTTGAGATGGATGAAGTCTTAAAAGGATCATGATTTGATCCTAAATCCAAAACCCTAGCAATATGGTCACTAGCTCCTGCCACACAGAAACCCTTGGTCATGACCATCAAAGAGGAAAAAAGGGCTGATAGGATGATATGGAATGTGCAAAATAATTCAGATACTGATATAGCTCAGTTAATGACACAGGTTTCATTTATGAATTTGGCAAAAGTTGATGACCTATCAAAGAGGTATGAGACAACTTTTAGCCGAATGATGGCCCTGGTAAAGAAACATGAGGAAGTTGTGGTCCAGAACCACACACTAGAAGAAGAGATTGCCAGACTAAAATAAGAATTAAAAGAAAGCAAAAGGGAGAAAACTCCAATCCTTGAAGAGGTAGCCAAAGTTGTGACAGATGTTGTTAAAGGAGTTAAGGAAGACTTTGCATTGGCAGAAACACAGTCAAAAGATGTATCACAGGAATAGGGCATGAGTGCTATGTCTGTCATTTTACTCATATTGCAGCACATAATTGAAGCCTTGAAACAAAAAATTGATATAGTGTATACATTAGATGAATCATTACAAGAGGCCTCAAAGATAGCTGCGGAAGCTATGGTTTTCCTAGAGCCCATCTTCAAACTTTGGTCAGGGAAGGAGAGAATTTTGGATTAATTCAAAACAGCTATGTTGTACAATGATGACTTCCCCAATAAAGTAACGGACACTATTGATATGGTCAGTAAGTTAAATGATACTTTTGCCTTTTTTAATGGCAAATCTAATTTGATAAACAATAAATTGCAACTGTTTGGTGATCAATGTCCACCATTGATCCCAAAAATTTATGAGGAAACAGGGGTTTTGAGAGCACAATCAGATTGGGAATCTGGTTTTGATGCTATACTAGGAAATCAGGATGTAAAGCAACACTTGGAAAAGGACACAAACACAAAATATTGCAATAAACTGATCGATAGCCTTTTTAAAGTTGAAAGAGATATGGCCAAATTTGTGTTTGAGGCCACAACTGCCATGGATGCCAGGTGGGTAGAAGCTATTGCTAAACTCGAAGAAGAAAAGGCTTTTGATTGGTCCACCGTCAAAGAAGTAAATAGGTGGGAGGCAAAGATGAAAGGATGAAAAAGATATTGTTAACAACAAAAACAAACTTTGTTCAGGCTTTGCAAATAAGCTGCCACCCGTGTTCGGTTACAAGATTTTGTCTCTAGTTTGTTGCAAGGTTGTTGCAAAAGGATTTTTGTAAACTTTCCCAGTGTGTTGGTAGCTTGTTGCATCCTTATGTTATAAAAGGATTTCAAGACTACTGGGAAAGAGATAGCCATTTCATTTTTGAGAGAATACCAATATAATTGTAAACTTTGGTTTTGAGAACCAATATAATAGGTCTTTTGGAGAAATATTTGTTGAATGTAGCAAATGATTATGAATTTTGAATAAAATCTAGTTCACATTTTCTGAAGCATTTAATGGGTATTCTGTCTTCATTTTTGTGTTTTGAATTTTGTCTAAATTGAATGTTTTAGGAATGTTCAATTTATATATCTGTTAGGCAGATTATGAAATACTTCTAGGGTTCTTTCAAGGAGAGAATAAGAAAATTCCTTAGAAATACTTCAATAAAATTTAGGGTATAAAATGAATTTGATGGATTAACTTGATTAAGTGTACTGAGGTAGATGTACAAGGTATATCTATGTTTGTGTCAGATGCTATAATTGCCTTAAGTCTTGTCCCTAATCATGCTGGTTAAAATTGTTCATAAATGACTCCATGCCTTAGGATTGAGCACTAGTCTATTTTTCATTTAATCAAATGACTATTAGTATTAAAATCAATCTTTACTTTCAGCTTGGTCTATTTTAGTAAGAGTTACAGTGACCAGTTCCTGTAATTTCACCCACAACAAACTAGAATAATTTAGTGATTTCATTATTCTAAGTTTTAAAGGGTAATCCCGCCCGAGTTAGTGGAGCTCAAAGTGTAGGAGGTTTCAAAACCTTGTTTTTGTTGTTCTACTCTGTGCTTGGTCAGTGTCAGGGATAAATAGAGCAAGCCCTCTGAGGAATATTTTCACATTAGCAAGAAAAAGAACCAACACCCCATACGTAGGATTTTCTTAGCTAGGTTTAAACCACATGAATGTGACCCACAAATCCCCTTGTCAACATCTTTTAAAGATAATTTTGATTCGTCTTCCTCTAGACATCAAAGGAATGTTCCATCAAGACCTTTATGATACAATGTGTTAGAAAGGATAGTATAATGAGCCACTTGTCATATGAAATTGCACTTTTGAGCACGGGTTTGGTCTGTAGGTAAGGTTTGATCTTTCAGGTAGGCATAGATGGGTCCATACCATGGTGAGTCATGTCCATTCAAAAGGGAAATAATTTGGGTATTAGGTAGGTCAAATTTTGGTTTAACCAATTCTTCCACCAAGAACTCATACTTTTCATTTTGATCGGGCATTTGAAGTAAAGATGCCAAAGTAGCCATTGCATCCGCTGCTCTATTCTTGTCTCTTGGAATTTGTTCAAAATTAATCAAAGTAAAGTAATTTTCCCAATCATCCACCAATTTCTTGTAAGGAATCAATTTTTCATCCTTAGTATTATATTCATCATTAACTTGATTGATGACTAATTGAGAGTCCCCATAGACTTGTAATTTTGTGACATTCCATTCCAAGGCTATTTTAATACCTATGACTAAAGCTTCATACTCTGCTATGTTATTAGTGCAAGGGAACAATAACTTGTAATATTTTGGGATTGTGTAACCTTTTGTTGTAATCAAAAGAATTCCTGCTCCACTACCATTTTGGGTATAAGATCCATCAAAGTATAAAGTCGATGTTTTAGCTTCTACATTCACAATTTCAGAATCTAGAAATTCCACTTGCATAGGATGTGTAGATGCTTGAGGATATTTAGCCAATGGATCGGCTATAACTTGACATTTGATTGCTTTCTTATCAACATATTCAATGTCAAATTCAGTCAGCACCATTACCCACTTTGCAATCCTTCCAGTTAAAGCTTTTTTGCTAATCAAGTATTTTAAGGGATCAATTTTAGTGATGAGCTTCACCTTATGCAACAACATATAATGTCTTAAATTTTGAGAGGCAAATACCACTGCTAGGGAAGCCCTTTCCATGAAGCTATAGTTTAACTCATATTTGATCAATGTTCTACTCAAGTAGTAGATACCCCTTTCTTTTCCTTCATCATCCTCTAGTGCCAATAAGACTCCTAAAGATTTTTCTGATGCTAAAATATAGAGTAACAAAGGTTTTCCTTGAATAGGTGACATCAATATAGGTGGGTTCATCAAGTATGTTTTCAACAATGTAAAGGCTTTATCACACTCCTCGTCCCATGTGAAGATGGTGCCTTTATGTAGTAATCTGGTGAAAGAATGACATTTTTTGTCCAATTGAGAAATGAACCTCCTTATAGATTGAAGCCTTCCTTGAAGTGACCTCATTTGACTAATATTCTTTGGAATGTCCATATCCATTATTGCTTGTACCTTTTTAGGATCTACTTCAATGCCTTTTGCTGAAACAATGTATCCTAGGAGTTTTCTAGATTGTACCCCAAAAGCACATTTCTTTGGGTTGAATCTCACTTTGAATTGTTCTAGCCATGTAAAAATATTTTCAAGTATGGATAAATGATCTTTTATTTTATGTGACTTAGCTAGAATGTCATCCACATAATCTTCCATAAAGGTGTGTATCATGTCATGGAAAATGGTAGTCATTGCTCTTTGATAAGTGGCCCTGACATTTTTGAGACTGAAGGGCATTACATTCCAAAAAAAATTACCCCATGGGCATGTAAAGGTTGTCTTCTCTTGATCCTTAGGTGCAATGTGAATTTGATTATACCCACTAAATCCATCCATAAGTGAAAACATAGAATGATCTATAGTGAGATCCACAATAGCATCAATGCTAGGCAATGGAAAGTCATCTTTTGGACAAGCAAGGTTTAAATCTCTGAAATATATGCAAAATATTATTGTTTTATCATGTTTGGTAACTAGTGCAATGTTGGAGATCCATTCGGCATATGCTATTACTCTTATAAATCCTACCTTGAGTAATTTCTCCAATTCTTCTTTGACTAAAAGCGCTACATGTGGATGCATTTTTCTCAACTTCTGCTTGATGGGCTTAACCCCTGGTTTCACATTTAAATGATGCATGATTAAAATTGGATCTAATTCAGGCATGTCAGCACATGACCATGAAAATTTGATTTGTTTTGTGTGAAATAATTCCATGAATTGTTTTCTCTCCAAAGGACTCAAAGATGCTGCCAAGTGAATGATTTTAGGATCCTCTTATGTTCCAATGTTAACCTTTTCTGTGGGTTCAATAAGTATAGGTGATCTTTCATCTTCATGAGCTGGTAAGGTGTCCAACCTCTCTTCCTTAGGTGCCACAGTTGGGTTTTCACCTTTGGAAACATCCTTTATTTTTACTTTTTCTAGGTCTAGCACTGCCACATGGTGGTTTTCATCACTAGACCTTCTTATTTTTTTTGCATATTTTCTCTTCATTTTTTGGATTAAGAGGTTCAAAACCTACCCCTATCATCATGTCCAGAGTAAATTCATTGGTGGAAGAATTGGGTTCAACCGCATTGAGGTATAAGGCCATTGCATTGTCATTTGGGAAGTAGAGTAAGTCATTTGGCTCGGAAAGATCCCAATCAATAAGTTCGGGGTGCATTAAGGATAAGAATTCATTGGATGGGCTTTCATTTGAAGGGGTTAAGGACATGACTTCATTTGATGGTTCATACATTGTATCGTCAAGATCTATGAGATGTGCCTCTTCAAGATGGTCCATGGAAGAAGGATCAAAGTCCTCTTTGCTAGAGTCCTCTAAGATTTCTATGGGATATAAAGAATGTGGATTAAACACTAGGTTAGAATATCCCACCCATGAAGGTATCCAAGGTTCACCTACCCATTGAGTGAAAATAGGTGCTTGTTCTATAGTGACTTGTTGAGGTTCACTTGATGTTTGAGTTGAATTCAAACTTTGAGTCACATGTTCTTGATTCTCAACATTAGGAGGAGTTGCATAAGTGTGAATGGTATCAACCTCTATGTCATGACAAGATTATTCAGGCAAGGAATCCCATTCATAATCTCTAGAATCATCTTCACTTTCAGAACCTACCATATGGATGTGTGCACGAAAATCATGCATGTGGCTTGAACTTTCTCCTTTATGTTGAAATCCTATGCCAACTTTCTCTTCTTTAGCTCTCCAAACTAGTTCAATAGGTTCTAACAACCCTCTATGTCAAACTCCTAAGGGTACTCTTCCCTTATACCCCATTTTCTTCATGATATCAAATCCTTTTCCATATTGATCAATTTGGATGTTGATGTGTTGCACCCGTTCATTGGAACTAGCTGAGTTGTCATCCTCTTTATAAATCCATTGAAATACCTCATTATCTTCTTTGTCCATTTCTTGTTGGTCACATTCCCTTACAAAATGAGAATTGTATTTATGAGGTTGATGATCTTTGGATGGTTTCCCATGTGTCCTTGGAGATGTAGGTAAATCAAATAGGGAAATAGAATATTGCCCTACCCCTTTTGAGTGAATTTTGCATTGTTTCTCAAATTGATTCATTAGATCACTCATCTTTTGAGAATGATCTTTCTTAGTTTGTTCCTTCTCCTCCTTAGTGGGTTTTTAAGTTTCCATTCTCAATGTTGAAGTATGAACTAAATTATTCTTTGAATTTGAACCCTCATAACTCATCTTTTCTTTTCCCTTAGTTGACGTAGTTGAGTTATTTTGAATAGGGTGAGGAGGTGATGTAACATTTGATGTTGGTTTTGGACTTTCCTCCATGGCTTCTTCCATGGTAATATCATGGATGACTCCTTCCCTATTATGAGGATTATATAATTCATGACTTGGCTTTAAAGCATTGCAATACTGGAAAGGGTTTGAATCTCCTCCAATTGTGATCTCTTCCCCCATTTATGGAAATTTTATGGATTGGTGATATGTAGAAGGTACCGCTTGCATTTCATGTATCCATGGCCTCCCTAGTAAGATGTTGTAGGTCAATTTCATATCAAGGACCTGAAATATGGTATCCTTTTTGATAGGTCCCACTTGAATTGGCAAAATGATCATCCCCTTTGAAGATCTTTCCTCCTCATCATAAGCCTTAATAGTGATTTGCTTTTTAGGATCAATGGAAGACTCGGTTAACCCTAATGACTTGACAAGGTTTAAAGTGAAAATATTAAGAAAAACCCCACCATCTATGAGAACTCTCTTGACCCTATGCCTTTGAATTAACACGTCTATATGCAAGGGTAAGTTTTGAGGATGTGTGATAGACATGTCATCTTGTTCTAAAAAGGAAAGACAATGAGGGGCTATGAGGTGCCCTACCATGTTCTGGAATTTGTCTTCCTCCAAGTTTATAGGAACAGTGGTCTCAACCAAGGCTTTTTCCAAGATTTCCTTATGATTAGGAGATAATTTCAAAAACTCCAAAATTGATATTTGTGGTGGAGTCTTTTGTAATTGGTCTACCAAACTATAAGGCTTTGTTGTGGGTGGTGTTTGTTTAGCCAAAATCATTGGTGTTTTAGGGCCAATAATAATAGGAGTTCCCCCTTGTAGGGTAACCTTTGAGGCTTGCCCCCTTGTGATGGAATTAGTGGATTCTTGAATAGGTTGGTCCTTGACTACCATAAAATTGATAGTGTTATCATAAGTATGAGAAAAATTAACATTATGATTGCCTCTTGCATTATTCGTATTGCTTTCTCCATTGTTTGAGTTGGAAGACTCTCCTTTTTCATGTTTATAGAAAGGAGTCTTAAAGGCCATGTGATCTTCATTAGTTTAAGGGCCTTATACTTTTATCATACCATTGTCAATGAGATCTTATACCACATGTTTAAGACGTATGCAATCATTTGTCTTATGTCCCCGATTTCTATGGTACTCACAATGGCTATTCTTACTCCACCAATTTGGTTTGATTTGAGGTTCATACGGTTGAGCCCTTGGTAAGTCAATAAGTTTATTTGCAATAAGTGTCCTTAATGCATTCTCCAATGGTTTACCCAAACTAGTGAATGTCCTCTTGGGTGTAGGTGCAAAGAACGGTTTAGGCTTGTAAGTCCCTTGATTATTCCCAAAGTTTCTATTAGTGTTGTTGTTGTTAAAGGGCAATTTGGGTGATTGATTAAAATTGTTGGCTTGAACTGAATTTTGAGTGAGAATGAAAGGAGTTTCCTTTAAAGTGTTAGCCTCTACCACTCCATAGTTAACCACTCCTTTATTGTTGTTATTCTTCATCCAAAATTGGGTGTTGTTGGAGGTATTGTTGGAGGAACTGCGATTTTGATTAGTGTTGGAGGTAAGGTTGTTGTTGTTATTCTTGTTATCTTTGTAAAGTTTGATTTCTCCACTTTTTATCAACACCTCTTCCATTGTCACCCCATTCTCAATCAGGTCTTGAAATGACCTAGGACATTGTAGCCTTAATCGATAGTTCATTTCATGATTCAAGCTGTTTAAAAAATATCCATCTTCTCCTTTTTGGGTACACTTCGAGGGTATCTAGAAAATAATGCTCTCCATAATTGTAGGAAAAGTAGGAATCCCTCTCCTTCTCTTTGTTTGGTGTTATATAAATTAATAATTGTAACCTCATGTTTGATGTTATAGGAATAGTGAGTTACAAATTTAGAGGCCAATTCCTCAAAGGTTCGAATGCCGGAGGGTAACTTTGAAAACCACTCCATTGCCATACCTCCCAAACTCCTAGGGAATAACCTCATAAGGTAAGTTGTGTCATGCATAAACTCTAGACTTAGGGCACAAAATTCCCTTAAATGATCTTGAGGATTAGATGTTCCTTCATATTTGTCATATTTAGGATAAATAGCATTTATTGGAAATAGAACCATGATTAAAGACTTATCAAATGGAAATGGACACAAAGCTTCGATAGAAAAGGGTTTAGGAGCCCTACTTTGTTTTATCATGTCCAATTGTATTTGGAAGATTTGGAATTGATTGTTCATGATGTCAATGGGATTAGCCTCAGTTTCTTCTTGTTTGAGTTTGGTGACATCATAATCGTGTGAAAATTTGAGACCCATTTGTGCTAGGTCTAAAAAGTACTTTTCTTTGTCTTTTTCCAACACTTTATCCACAAGTTTCATGAAGAAAGGACTTTGCATAGCTTCATTAACCTTTTCATCAGTTAAATCCTCATCATTAGGGTCAGTGTTGCCCCCATTATTATTATTGTTCAACCCTTAATTGTTAGGGTCAATGTTTGTTCCTCCACTGGTATTGTTGTTGGATCCTTTGTTGTTAGGATCAACATTCCCTCCTCTATTGTTGTTCATATCCTTGTTTACATGATTGATTTGATCAAGATCTATATGGCCAAATGGGAAAGATATTCTTGGTTCTGTTTCCTTGAGGGGTTCTGGTAAGGGTCTTAAAGAACTAAAAGGATCACTCAGAAAAGGACACTCTTGCCTTAGATAAGATTCATTTAGCTGTAGGGTAGCCTTAATGTAATGAGATCGAGTAAAAACTGGCATGAACATGAATCGAATGAAGATCCTAAGCTTTTAACTCTCTTAAATGATCAATCCGTGGATAATTTTGGAAAATTCCCAATAATGGCAGATTTTGATCCAGTTGAGTATACACAGAGGTAGAACATCCAAAAGGGTATCCAAAAATAGAATTATCTTGTTTTTAAACCCTTGGTATATACCCACTATTTGCCCTTTTTTGTTTTTGGGCGGCACTTGCCTGCGTGTAGGCAACCTTTTATCGTTGATACGCGGTGACTGGAATCATTGTACGTGGCGCTCTGCAGTTAGCAAGCGGCATTTTCTCATTGATAGGTGATCTTAAAATGTTTATACACGACACTTTCCAGTGGCTTATGTAGCTGTTAAATATCTGTAAGCAGTGTTTTAAGATTTTTAAGCGGCCCAGTTTTGTTTCTACGTGGCCCTGAAATGTTGATACGCGGCGCTTCGCTGATCAAAGTTGAATTTATCAATTTTTTTTGTATTTTCTGGATTTAAAAATTTAAGGGCTTTGATAAGATTTGTCAAAAAAAATCCTGCCTAAAAACAAAGTACAAGCTCAACACACACATCAAATTTGTACCATATCCCTAAAACCACACTAAAAGTGTATGTTCTTGGATGTTTTTACAGGTTTGTACAAGAATTTCTTCCAAACAATCTACCTTAGAGTCAAACAAATTTGACTTTTAACAATGGCTCTACAAAGGTAGGTCTACTACTTTCATCCAGTTTTTCAATTCCTTTCAGTCTAAATCTTGTCAAGATCCTTTACCCCCTTTTGGGCTTCCCACACGCACGAAAGTATGATTTTGCACAATCTCGAAGGACTACTAGAGGAAGTGAGGATGGCTTGCACAAGGTTTGGTCGCTTTCCGATTAAGGTAAAGTGCATTTATTTATAGTGGGTTAGACAACATCATGGTAAAAGAGAATATCTCCCACTTTGGGTCATTCCCTCTCACCGTCCTTGTAAGGCAATTCTTGGGAGGCAGGCCCTTTAAAGATCTATCTAGCTAGCATGAATATGGAAAGAAAGAACCGAACTTAGTCCAACAAGTTTTAGAATTTGATTCACTCAAGGAGTGAAGAGCATATCCCTATTGTTTTTCTTTGTTCTAAACACCTCAAGCAAAAATTGTTCATTTTCAACCTCTTAACAAGGAGGTTCTTAAAAATGAGATGTGTGGTTCAATTAATCTTCCCTTTCTTTCTACCACCCAAACTTGACACTTTTGGCTTTTTGATCAACTTCAAAAAGTTGAGAGCATATACCTAATGTCTCGTTTGAATGGAAAATAATAGGGTGTCCCTAATTATGCTAGATTCAAAGAATTTGCCACAAGTTAAGCAATGCAAGCTCTATTGGATAAATACCTGGTTTTCAAAGCTAGCAAGGCTAGGCGCATTTTTTATTATTTTGGCTTATTTCCACTCACCTAGTGGCGATTGTTCCCACTTTGGCTCCTCCAACAAGTTAGTCAACACAAAAAGAGACAAAGTGAAGAAAACCTGGAAATCTAAAATGACAAATTCCCTCCTAAAAGCTCTTTTAAGGAAATTTTATCAGATCAAAGCTTTAAAGAACTTAGGCATGAAAATTAATTAAAGAGTGGGTAATTTTTATTTTTAAGCAAAAAACACTTTAATGTAGTGATCATATAAATGTTCCCCCTCAAATAAAATTTCTAAGAGATTAGCTGCATGCATTTGTTTGTCATTTTTAACCTTGATTCTCACCTCTTTACTAAGCCTTGTGACCCGTTTCTCTGGTTTCTGCACTTTCAAGTGATTTTTCATCTGCAAGACAGAAAACACAGAGAGTCAAAATAGTGAGAAAATCCTTAAAAACCTGATTTAAAGCAGAAAGATTTATGCGACATTTAACAGCTAAAAAGTGACATTTAAATGTTGCTATGCGTAAATAGAAACTTTCTAAGCGGCTTTTAAATCCTACTAAGTGGATTAAAATAATTCACAGGCAGTTAAACAAAAATAACACGTGGCACAAAAAGTATAAAAAGTGGCCGAGATTCGCTGGCAAGCGGCTCTTGAAAATTAGTAGGTGGCACACTTTATCTAGCAGGCGGCACACTTTATCCAGCATGCAGCTGAAGAATGAAAGATGGAGATGAAATAAGCTCTATAGGTGGCATTTTATTGTTCACAGGCGGCTCTGAATATTGCATAGGCGGCTCTTCTCCTATTTTTATGCAAAATAGCACAAAGAACAAAGAAAAACACACAAAATGTTATGATGAAAACATTAGAAATGAGGCTTCGAGTCCCACGATGGGTGCCATTTGTGTGTGTGAGATTACACTTTCATGAAATTAGGATAATAAGCAACAACTGTATGGAAAGAAAATGCTATTTAATCTAAGAATTGAAATTTAAAACCCATATCATCTCATGGTTCTCTATCTAAGCTTTGTTAAGAGAGCTCTCAGTCTTAATCTCTCCCAAGGACAATCCTAGAATGAGAAATAAAAGATAAACAATGCTCAAATCTAGCTCAGAATTCTCCAAGATGTGCTATAAAACAACAAATGCTCCTAAACATGATGTTCTAAATGCTATGCAAATGCTGAAATATGATCAAAAGCTCTCAAATGCTCTCCAAATGCCTATATTAAGGATGCTTTGCTCTTGAAATTCTTAGCTTCCAAACACAAAGGAAATGGCTTGTATTTATAGCAATTTCCCAAGGGTAGGGGGTAGGTTGAGTTGATCATGATCAAGCTTTGGTTAAGTCAAAAGCTTTGAGGTGTTCTCAAATGGAGGGAAATTTGGTTGGTTGTCTCAAAGAAATTAAAAATTAAATAAATCTGTCAATTAATTAATTTATCCATGTAAGGGTGAATGGGTTGGATTTGATCTTTTTGATTTAAACTATATAATAAATTGATTAAAATCAATTGCATAATTTGATTAATCCATTGTAGGCTTGAATTTAATTATTTGATTTCATGATTATTTAATCCTTTGATTTAATTTGATTGTTTGTCCACTTTGCTTGATAAATGTCCATTTGATTTGATCCATTTTAATGCATTGAGATGAGAATGGAGGCATTTGGTTGAGATTTACAATTTTGAATGCTTTGGATACACCTGGTTAATTTTAGGTGTCTACAGTTATCGACCAAAGTGATAATAAAATCATAATAGTTTATTAAGAATCTATTATGAATCTCTGATAATATCTTTAACCTCTGCAAGGTAGATTAATGGTCATTTTCATTCCTTTGGTCTTTCATCTTCATTCTAGATTGCTTCATTTTCATCTTATCACCTATGAAAACCTTGCATGCAGACAATGTTGACGTATCAAATATTCATCAAAACCCCCAGTCGACAAAATAATAATATAAGAACAAATAAAATCCAAGTCATCAGTGCCACTGGGGCATTTTTGTTAGAGTAATTAGGGAGTTTCATTACTCTTTTTTCACTTAAGCTGTCTCTTAGGTGCATATAATTAATATTGTATATTAATTATATTGCGCAACCTAGTTTTTTTGTTTAGGTTTTGTTCACCTTTATAGGCTGAACTTTGTAATGTTTCTTTCATAACTTAGGGAACAATATTTTGACTCTTCTTTTGAGCATCTCTGAGTTCTGCTTGCTCTTTCTCGTGCTTCTTCTCTTACAGGTCATTTGCATTCAGGTTCTGTGAATTTGCATTTGTCAAATCCTACATGGTATCAAAGCTTCCCTGCTGCTGCCTGGTTTGAGGTTTTTTGAAGCTGTGATTCGCACCTGACAGTGGAAAAGTTTCTTCTCTCTAGAGCATTCTGGGCTTGCCCTTTAGATCTGGTATTCTTTGTAGGATGATATTTTTTGTTTCTTTTTTGCATGCAAAATTTTTTTTTTGGTGTACTTTAAGCCAAAACAGACTCTGCCATTGTGCTCAGAAGGCCCGAGAGAGTCGAAATACATATAAAGGTCACTATTTTTAGTCATAGTGACCTCTAGAAATTTTTTTTTGCCTTTTAGGCCGTACGACACACATTTCGAGAAAAATAAAATTAAAAATTAAAAAAATGGCTTTTTAGCACATTTTTTGGCTCTACCAGAGCACAACTAGAGCGTGCCACCCCCACACCACCCTAGCCCAGCCTGCGCCCAGCCCCAGCCGACGCGCCGGCCACGGGCCACCAGAAGAGCCGCCACCAGCACAGCCGCCCGGGAGCCACCCAGTCACCACCTGGGCACTGCTCTATCACCACCTCTACTGGTTGCCAGGTATCGACTTGCCACCTGCCACCGCTGACAACACAATGGTGATGTCACTGCTAATGTAACCCTGTTAGACTTTTTTTCTGGCCAGTTTTCAAATTTACCCGCGATTTTTGACCTTTTCTGGCTACTATAAAAAGTTTTCGGTGACGGTCATCTGACGGCCATACATCTGTCAAATTACTTTTCGTAGACGGCCATTCGACCGTCAACTTTTTTCCAGTGTCTGGTTTTTTTAGGGAGCTTGTTTTTTGGGGGTACCTGTGCCTTTTTGGTCCTACAGGGCTCATACAGACTTGGATTTTTGACTTCTTTATATCATTGGAAAGCTCTTTCCAATATTGTCACTCTTGTATAGGTTTCATTTCTTGATTTTTCCATTTGCTTTCTAGATTTTGCAGTCAAAGTTGCACTTTCTTCTGTGCTCCTGTTCTGCCTCTGGAACTCAGGTTTTTTTTCTCATTTTTGTGCTCTCTTAGTATTTCTTGGTGTACAGGGGATAGTATTATACATTATGGGGGGTGCATTTTACTTTCTATAGTTTACTTCAGAAAGACCCTTCTGCTTCTGTCTTCTTCTCTCAATGTCGGACACTTCAATGTCCCAACTAACACCACATAACTACCACACCTGGAAAGATCACATGACCAGGCTTCTTATGTCACGTGGCTTATGGTCATGTCTTGATGAGAACCAACCTATTCTACAGTGTCCTTTTGAGGCTCTTCAGCACAGAAATAAAATGGATGAAGCTATGGGCTTACTAGCACTGAATGTTTTTGACAGTCTCCTATTTCACCTGGAGAATTTGAACACTCCTCGGGCTATATGGAACAAGTTTGCAGATTTTTTTGGCACAACTAATGAGTTCAGGGCACTTCAGCTTGATGCAGAGTTGACATCCTTGTCTCCTGACAGATTTTCCACCATTGAGGACTTCTTGATGAAGTTCAATTCTCTCTAGTAAGTTTTACAGGGATGTGGGAAGACCAAGTCAGATAATGAGTGTATTTTTTTGATACTCTCAAAGCTTCACGGACAATTTTTGATCTTGTCCTCCACCTTCTATTCCACTTTGGATGATTTGGGCCCTTGGCACACTATGCCTTCCTTTGAGACCTTTTGTGATTGATTGACTCGAGAGTAGTCAAATATTCAATAGCTAGATAGTTCTTCTGACTCTATGAGCCATGCTTTGGTTGCTCACTCATCTTCACAGAAGCCAAAGCACAAACAGGCACCACCATCTACTCGTCAGAAGGAGAAATCAAAGACTAACAAACCCTCATGTTCCTATTGTTAGAAGGGAACTCATGATGAGTCACTTTTCTATCAGAAGAAGTTTGATGGTTATGAGAAACAAATTGCGGCTTTGCAAGCTCTCCTTCAGAATAGAAATGTTTCCTCTCCATCCTCTTCTGGCTCATAGGGGTCTGCTTTTCAGTCTTCTACCACATCTTCTTTAGTTGGACATGATCTTTGAAAGGGTCATGCATTCCGGGCTTCTATTACATCCTCTTCACAGGTCCCTTGGATACTGGATTCAGGTGCTTCTCACCATATGGCATCTTCTTCGGAGATCTTCTCTTCTCTTGTGGATTCTCCTATTCCTCACATTCTCATGGGGAATAACACTGTTATGACAGTCTATGGGAAAGGTTCTGTAAGCATTCAGGATGGCACATTCAATGATGTATTCTATTTTCCATCTCTATCTGCAAACCTTCTCTCGATTCATCAGATTACTCTCAGTGGGTCAGGGAAGACAGTTGAGTTCATGACAGATTTAGTCCTCATCTGGGATCGTGCGAAAAGAGGCATTATTGCTATAGGGATAGTTGATCATTCCACCTATCTCTACACCTTCACACATTTTGGTCCACCATCTCCATTATCAGAGCTCAGCTCTCTTCTTCTACGAGAGCATCATGTGGTGCAGTCAGGTCACTTGAACCTCTATTTTATTCCTGAGACCACTGGTGTGACTACCACACCACATCTTGTTGAGGTTTCTTCTCTTCAGTAGGACTCTTCTTCAGCACTGCCTGACCCTCCAGCTCCATTCATTGAGCCACCAGGTGTAGTTGTTGAGGATTCTATAGAGGACACTCATCTCCTCTCTCATGATAGTGTCAGTGCACCTGTCATACCACTTGCATTGGGGATTTTATTTTAGGATCCTCATGTCTACTCCTTTGAGCATCAGCTTGGCCTTCCAGTGACACCTCATCTTTTGAGATTACCTCTTTAGTGCTCTCTATCTTTCACTCCTTTGCATTGGAGTCACAGTGGTTTGTTCATTGATCCAAGGGTTCTTTCATTTTGAGGGGGCTTTAGAGCCTCGACCCTCTCACACGGGGGGGTTGGCAGCACGCGTTGTACTCATGGCTTTGAGAGAGTCTCTTGAAGTCATCTTGTGTCTTTTGCTTGCTTTTATATCTCTTTTTGGAGAAGAGTTTTTCCCACTGGGTTTTCTCCTTTGTCTCCGGTTTACAGAGATTTCCTTGTATTGGGTACCTAATCAGGCCTTGTTGTCAGGACCCATTTCTTTCTTTCATAGCTGTGCTAGGTTAGCTTACCTCCTGAGCTTCGCTTAAGGGGGGGTGTTAGATTAATTAGGGAGTTTCATTACTCTTTTTTCACTTAAGATATCTCTTAGGTGCATATAATTAATATTGTATATTAATTATATTGCGCAACCTAGTTTTTCTATTTAGGGTTTGCTCACCTTTATAGGATAAACTTTGTAATGTTTCTTTCATAACTTAGGGAAAAATATTTTGACTCTTCTTTTGAGCATCTCTGAGTTCTTCTTTCTCTTTCTTGTGATTCTTCTCTTACAGGTCATTTGCATGCAGGTGTATTCAGGTTCTGTGGATTTGCATTTGTCAAATCGTATAATTTTTGTCCTTCATATCTAGTCAGAGATATGTGGCATGTTCTCGCAATGCCTCGGTGGATAACCATCATGTATCTTTCCATTGTGGGTAAACATCAATCGTAGATTAGACATGAACATCATCGTTGATCCCTTAACTCACCTAGCCTTTAATTTAACTCTAATTTCTTTCCAGCAACCTTGCGACCGTGTAGTCTCATGATCTCTAATCTTTCATCTTAACCATGGTTCTATTCAGAGACTTGGCGACTGCATCTTTATCTCTTAATCGCTGAATGATTTTGAATTTTCAAACTTCACCCGATGATCACCTGACTACCGTAGATCTTCATATTTAATCGTTTAGTCTCTTAGTGGGGCCAGGACATGTGTTGATCGGGCGTAATGGCTTATACGTTATATGTTGATCACTTTATCATTAAGTGATTACGCAAGCCATTTGATCAAAACTTAACATGAATGTTCTTTACTTTAACCCATGGTTTTATCTTTAAACTTTACTCTGACATTGGGTTTTCTTCAAAGATTTGGCGATTGAGTGGTCTCATAGTCTTGAGAACTTTTTTCTAACTCTGATTACATTATGAGACTACGCGACTGAAAGGATTTCAACTCTACTCCAATCAAACTAGAGTTATGGCGATGGTTACAAATTTACACCAGTCTCAAAGTTGCTTGAGGATTTTGTTAACCCGTAGTTTATGTTGAGACTTAGAGACTGTCATACAATTAAATTTGCATCTACGGCTCTGATTTAATCCCTTTCCAAGTCATAAAATATATTAAAAAATTAATAATAGACTGTGAAAAGAGCCTAACAACTATATTTATGAATTTCAAATATTATACAGGTCATTCAAATATGAAGCTTAGCAGATTTAATCAGAAAATATAGGGAATTAGATTAGACAAATGCATATGTAAAACAATTTCAAGAATAAACCATAAAAATAAGGAGGAACATAAGCATAAATCGGAATATAAATTGCAAAAGACATTTCCCTGAATAATTTAGCCATTCAAATTTGACTGAGAATTTGGGTTCCACTAGGTTGTATGAGGTGAAGCAATGTTTTGGGAAGCACACTGGTGGGCTCTAGCCTAATGTTTATGACAAAAATCATGAGAATGATGACTACATTTGGTTTTGCTAGAAATTTGGTTTGGGTCAGGATCAATCAACATTAGGCCCTTTTCTTCTTTAGGAGGGAGAACAGAAGGAACCAAACTAGGTTGAGAGATTACTTGATGAGATAGTTCATAAGCTATATGAGGTGGAACATAAGCATATATAGGAGGTGTAGGAGTTGTAGGAAGAATTCCTCATACAAGGAAAATAAATGGAACATCCTTGGATTAAGATCATGAATCTTTTTGACCTTGTAAGCTTGATAAGATTCAAAGAGATGGTCAGGATGGGCTTGAGTTGGTTGATACATAAAAGGACAAAAGAAATCAAGGTCAACTGAGTCTTGAGGGACTGAAGGCTGATAAAGATTATGGTTAACAATCGCGAGTTCTCTATTATGAGGAAATTTAATACATTTATGAATAGGAGAAGCCATGAATTTCATGGAGGCAAGCCAAGGAAGACCACGTTTGACTCTAAATTGATCAGAAGTTGGGATCACAGTGAAAGTAATGTCCAAAATTTTGGTAGTAATAATTGAGAGGGGGTGGGGGGGTGAATTAGTGGCCTCATATTATTATGTCCCTACAAGATGCATGCCTTGAAATACTAATAATGATTAACTGTCTATCATTTTTCTCTGTCAATCCTTATTCTTTCTTGATTACCGATAAGCAGTATAACTATTTACCGAAACTCAGTAAATAAGAAGAGTATACCAATCAATCCAGAGTTAGCTATGTAAGATGAAAGACAGTAAAGAAATGAATCATACACACATAACACGTGAATTTTAATGTAGAAACTCTATTAAAGGAAAAACCACTAGGACTGGTACCCCAAATTTTCACTCTTCTGAGCTGAGCCCTGTTAGGAGCCAACCCTGTTAAAGGTTACAAATACACTGTTAAGTGCGACCTTGTTAGAGGATTTTATACATAGAGGTTTTCACTTAGTATCAGGCATCTATTGCTACCATCCTTGAATCAGCCCCCTTCTTAGACTGTCAATAGGTATTGGGCAAGTCCAATGCTACTTTCATGAATCAACCTTTTTGGCACTCCTTGAGATGTACCTCAATATATAGAAGACTGCTAAGTCCTGCTTGGTTAAGAGACTTGATGCTTCAATGGTTAAACTGAAACACTATGACCTGTTCATATTGCAACTTGAATTATAGATTTTTAGATCTATTTAAGTACATTACCTCTCTGACCAATGTATCAATTCAATCCTTGTGCTCCATACTTTTTGCTCTGTGATACTGTGCTCACTGTTCGTCGGTGTCTGCAGAATTCCTTAGCTCTTCCTTTAGCTTGTTTGATGAGCACTGAATGAAGTTTTTCTTCATCAGTTTCTCATTAGCATCCTCTTTCTATTCACTCCCTTTAATCCCATTTGTAAATGAATTAAGCTTGTCTCTTATATAGACATAATATTCATTGTTTCTTGATTCTTGATTTTTGATTCTTGGCGTGATAAACAATCTAGCCAATTAGATTTAAAGATTAACTCTTGATTTGTCTCATAGATATCTTCTTACAAATTGTACAAATCATCTTTAAATCAATCACTTATCTATGGTTGAATAAAAAAATGTAGACAACTAGTTAAGTCTATTTTTAGCTCTGCCAACTAGATATTTTCTCATTTTCTAAACTCTCGATTCTGTCAGTCACCACTGAAGTTAGTCGTCGGTGACAACTGATTGATTCATCGATGAGAATCCAATTAGCTTCATTATCTCCATCTGTCAGGCATCATTGCAATTTTACTCATCGGACAACTCTATATCTTTGGTCGTCGGGCAACCTTCTGACTTTGCTCGTCGGGCATTCTATAGTTTTCTTCATTGAGAAACTCTATGCTTTTGATAATTGGGTATCACTATGACTGTTCTTCTTTTCTCTCTCTGTCGATGTGCACTCTATTGGTTTTGTTTGTCACTTAGTGAATACTTGAGTTTTATGCATTGCTGAAAGCATAACTTTGGTTCTCTGAAGTCTTTGGCATTATGTACATGATCATACAGATGATATCAAGTTGACATCAATGACAATACAGTCCATTAACTAATTTAATGACTTGCATTATCTTTCAACTTAACATTATCAAACATTCAATCAGTTACATGTCATCAATCTCTCCCTTTGGAATTGATGGCAACATACTATATGATCACACTATACTATTTCTAATACAATATGAAATACAATAGTTGAGATTCATCAAACTACCAATCTTTTGTTCTGTTAACTGATAAATGTCTGACCATCGGTAAGATTTATTTTAGCTTAGATTTGATTCTTGCAGCTCTCTGTCTTCTGATGTGTTGTGTTCTCTCCTTGTGTCAATTTCTCTCCCTTGACTGTTCTTCTCTTTTGATATCTTTTCTTTTGTCAGCAACTCTCCCTTTGTATAATATTTCCTTACAATTTCCCTCCCTAAGGATATAATTTCTCTCCTTTTACAGAAGGATGTAATAATATGGATAATCTCTCTCCCTTTGATAGTAATGCCAAACAAATATCTCACAAATATCTGACATTAATGTCAAGCAATCATTTCTTTCCATCCATAATATATTCCTTGAATTTCCCTTATCCATCTGCAATACAACAATATGCTCTAGTGCTCGGTGCTGATATATACTTGTCTGTATATAGATGTAGCCTTGAAGTTCATCTTTTTTCTTGCATCAACATTACTGATATTCTGATAATATGTAGGCTGATGCAGCCTTCTAGTCATTTTACTAATTGGTAGACAAGGGTTTCACCCCTAGTCTCTTTCTCAAGTATTCAAATGTATCCTTGGGCAGTGGCTTGGTGAAGATATCAGCTAATTGTTCTTTGGATTGCACATACTCAAGTGTCACATCTTTTGCTTGAACTTGTTCTCTTAAATAATGATACTTGATTGCAATGTGTTTAGTCTTAGCATGCATGACTGGATCCTTGGAAATGTTTATTGCACTGGTTTTATCACAATAGATAATTACCAGTTCTAGGATCTTCATATGCATACCTTCCAATAACTGTTTGATCCATGCAATATTTGAGCAATTTGTAGCAGCAGCAACATACTCTACTTCTACAGTAGACTGAGAGATACATCCTTGCTTTTTGCTAATCCATGTGACAAGTCTACCACCGATAAAGAATTCTCCTCCAGTTGTGCTCTTCCGGTCATCAAGATTTCTAGCTCAATCAGTGTTGGTAAACACCTTAAGTTCAAATTTTCCTTCTCTTCTATACCATAAGCCATATTCCTCGGTATTCTTTAGATATCTTAAAATTATTTTCATAGAAGTCATATGTGATTCCCTTAGGTTATCAGAAAATCTAGCAACAATTCCTACTGCATGTGTAATATCTTGTCTAGTGTGTACAACATACATGAGTTTTCCAATCATTGATCTATACAAAGTCTAATTTACCTCTAATGTCTTTTCCTCCTTTTTCAACTTACATCCAGTAGCCATCGGTGTTCCAACTGGTTTAGAATCTTCCATCTTGAATATTTTTAGGACATCTTTAATGTATTTTGACTGTGTAATTAAAATACCTTCACATTGTTGCATGATATGTAGACCAAGAAAGAACTTGATCTCTCCAAACATAGACATCTCAAACTCTTTTCTCATCTCATTAGAAAATTATTTGCATAGCATATCATTGCCTCCAAATATGATGTCATCAACAAATATTTCAG
>MU224076.1:246850-268731 GCA_018584345.1 Thuja plicata | reverse complement strand
ATCTATCTTTACATTTGCACTTTCAACAATTTTCTTAGAGGCCTTAATAAGACATTTATAAGCCTTTCTTTTGGTGGAATACCCTAGAAAGATACCTTCATCACTCTTGGCATCAAGCTTTCCATTTTTTCATCCTTTAAGATATAACATTAACTACCAAAGACTTTGAAGTAAATTACATTGGGTGTTTTACCATACCATAGCTCATAGGGTGTCTTCTTTGTGTCCTTCTTCAATTGTACTCTATTTAATGTGTAGACAACAGTACTAACAACTTAACTCCAGAAGATTTGGGTGATACCTTTCTCTATCATTAGTGTTCTAGCACAATCAACTATGGATCTGTTCCTTCTCTAAGCAATCCCATTTTGTTGTGGTGTTCTTGGTGCAGAAACCCATCTTTTTATACCATGCTCATTGCATAAATTAGTGAAATCATCTAATGTAAACTCTCCTCCTCTATATGATCTCAAGCATTTCAAATCCTTACCACTTTGTTTTTCTACCATATCCTTATACCATTTAAACATCTTGAATGCTTCAAATTTATCTTTTAGAAACATAACTATCATCATTCTAGAGTAATCATCAACAAAGAGAATAAAATATCTATCTCCATAATAACTCTTTGTCCTCATTGGTCCACATAGATCAGTACGGAATAATTCTATAATATCATCAGATGTATGGTTTTTACTTTTGAAACTAGACTTTGTCATCTTACCTTTTTGACAATTCTTTCACATGATGTTGTCGAGCTTTGACATCATCGGTACGCCTCTTACGTTTCTCCTTTTGCTTATTTTCATCATGTTGTCAAAATTCACATGACACAATATTTTGTGTCACAACCATATTTATTCGTTTCTAGTCATTAAGCAAGTGGTGTTAGTATCATTCAGATTGAATAAGTTACCTTTTGTCTGTTCACCGATAACAATCAATCTTCCTGATTCATTGAAGATCTTTGCCTTCTTATTCTCAAATGCTACTCTGTGACCTGAATTATTCAGCTGAGAAACACTCAAAAAATTATAATTCAATCATTTTACCCAATAAGAATTTTCACATTTAATCAGGTTATTCAACATTATAGTTCCTTTACCTTCAACTAGACAAGGTGTATCATTACCCATTCTTACTTTACCACCATTATAATAATCAAAAGTGTTAAAATTTTCTTTGTCACCGGTCACGTGGTGAGTGCAGCCACTATCTATAATCCATATGTCATTCTTGTTAACCTTAGATATGAGTGCAATTTGTACATACCTTTCATCTTTATCTGAATCATCTTTCATAGCCACAAACACCATCTCGATGTCTTCATCAGGTTAGGTGTCAGTATCTTCATCTTTGCAAGGAACTAGGTAGCTGGCTTTCTTGCCTTTGTCCTTGTAGTCTTGAGTATCTCTTCTTTATGATTGTTAGTAACTTCTGTAATCTTTTTTATCACCTCTGTCAGATTTCTTCTCAAAAGATCTATCATTAACTCTGTCATCTTTTCTTCTGTTAGGAAATCTTGCAGCAAAGTGTCCAATCTCTTTACAATTAAAGCATACAAGTGGTAACTTGCCTTTGTATTTACCTTTGCCTCTCTGCATTCTTCTAGCCATAAGTGCTTCTATTTCATCTAGATCTTGTTCTTCACTTTCATGTTCATTATCTCTTCTAGATGTGTGTCTATGACTTGATTTTTTTATTCTCATAGAAGATTTAAATGCAGACTCTAAGTTTGGTAAGACACTATTATCAAAGTTATTCATTTCAAATGAAATCAGTCTACCAACTAAGCTATCAAGAGTAACTATGTTGTTTGCTACTACTCTCATTTCTTGAATGGTAGAAACTGTAATAGCATATACAAGTAGTAAGGTTCTTAAGATTTTACTTACCACTGTCTCCTCTTCAAGTGTACCTCCAACTCCTCGTATAATGTTGACTAATTATTTGATTCTTGTGCTGTAATGTGTGATGTTTTCTCCTTCTTTCATTCTAAGATCATCAAACTTTCCTCTAAGGATTTCTTCCTAGGCTCTCAGAACATTTGTATCACCTCCATGTAGAAGCTTTAGTTTGTCCGAATACCAATACCTGATAAGTGGAGTCTTATCCTTCTTTTCCATGAAGAAAAGTTGTCTTTGTTCAACTTGGGCACATCTCATATGTTCATCTTTTGATCTTTGACTTAGGTCTTTAAACCTTCCTTTCTAAGCACACAAGCTCTGATACCAGTTGTTAGTAATAACTGAGAGGGGGGGTGGTGAATCAGTGGCCTTAAAAATTTATCATTCAAACTTAACCACCAAGCAATAAATCTCAGATTATTAAGTCCCTACAAGATGCATGCCTTGAAATACTAATAATGATTAACTATCTGTCGGTTTCTCTATCAATCCTTATTCTTTCTTGATTACCGATAAGCAGTATAACTATTTACCGAAACCTGGTAAATAAGAAGAGTATACCAATCAATCCAAAGTTAGCTATGTAAGATGCAAGACAATAAAGAAATGAATCATACACATATAACACATGAATTTTAACATGGAAACCCTGTTAAGGGAAAAACCACTAGGACCGGTACCCAAAATTTTCACTCTTCTAAAGTGAATCCTGTTAAAGGTTACAAACACACTGCTAAGTGCAACCTTGTTAGAGGATTTTATACATAGAGGTTGTCACTTAGTATCAGGCTTCTATTGCTACCATCCTTGAATCAGCCTCCTTCTTAGACTGTCAATAGGTATCAGGAAAGTCCAATGCTACTTTAATGAATCAACCTTTTTGGCACTCCTTGAGATGTACCTCAATATATAGAAGACTGTTAAGTTTTTCTCAGTTAAGCGACTTGATGCTTCAATGGTTAAATTGAAACACTATGACCTATTCATATTACAACTTGAATTGTAGATTTTCAGATCTATTTAAGTACATTACCTCTCTGACCAATGTATCAATTCAATCCTTGTTCTCCATACTTTCTACTTTGTGATGCTATGCTCACTATTCGTCGGTGTCTGCAAAATTCCTCAGCTCTTCCTTTATCTTGTTTGATCAGAACTGGATGAAGTTGTTCTTCATCAATTTATCTTCAGCAGCCTCTTTCTATTCACTCCCTTTAATCCCATTCATAAATGAATTAAGCTTGTCTCTTGTATAGACATAATATTCATTATTTCTTGATTCTTGATTTTTGATTTTTGGCGTGATAAACAATCCAGCCAATTAGATTTAAAGCTTAAATCCTAATTTGTCTTATAGATATATTCTTTCCAACTGTACAAATCATCTTTAAATCAATCACTTATCTCTGGCCGAATAAAACAAAGTAGACAACCAATTAAGTCTATTTTTAGCTTTGCTAGCTAGATATTTTGTCATCTTCTGAACTCTTAGTTCTTTTGGTCACCACTTCAGTTAGTCATCGGTGACAACTGACTGATCCATCAGTGAGACTCTAGTTAGATTTGTGATCTCCATCCATCGGGAATCATTAGAATTTTACTCGTCGGGAAACTCTATATCTTTGGTCATTGGGAAACCTTCTAAATTTTCTCGTTGGGCATTCTGTAGTTTTCTTTGTTGGGCAACTTTATGGTTTTGATCATCAGGTATCACTATGACTGTTCTTCTTTTCTCTGTCTATCGGTGTGCACTCAGTCAGTGTTGTTTGTCACTTAGTGAATACTTGACTTTTATGCATTTCTGAAAGCATAACTCTGGTTCCTTTGGTTCTCTGAAGTCTTTGGAATTATGTACATGACCGTCTAGATGATATCAAGTTGACATCAATGACAATACAGTCCATTAACTAATTTAATGACCTACAATATCTTTCAACTTAACATTATCAAACATTCAATTAGTTACATCTCATCAAATTTTACCACCAACCTCAACAAGAAATGAAATAGAACCATGGGAAGAATAAAGAAAACCATTACAATTTTGAATCATAACATCAAATTTATCATATAAATCACATTATAATCATCTACTAAAAATATGTTCTTCAGTTATCACAATCACCATGAAAGTAGGATCAATAAGGATGCCATGGGAATAAAGGCTTAGATAAAGATTTTATTTTGGCTTGATCAATGTGTTTTAGAATCTGATTGGCTTTCTGATCATCATCATCATAAGAATACATGGCAAAGAAGAAGAAGGTAGGATAATATCAATGGTATTGGTTTAATGAGATGGAAGAGGATTATTATAGATTTGGAAGTTTTGGCTAGGAGGTTCCATAGATTTGTTTCCTTGATCATTGTCACTTACAACATATATAGTATTAGAATCAATAAGGTCTTGAATAATAGTTTTCAAGAAGAAACAAATTTCAGTATCCTATCTAGGCTGATGATGGTATTGACAAAAATATAAGTGATCAAAGTATTTGGGTAAAGATTTGGATGTGTTAATGGGTTTTATAGGAGGAAGTGTTAAACCATTAGAATTAACTAACTTCAACATAAAATTATGAAAAGGTTTAGAAAGATGAGTAAAATTAAGAGAAGGTCTAAAGATAGATGATAAATGAGCCACACCTTTGGATGTTGCCACCACTTGTTCATCAACATTGTTGGATGAGTTATTGATTTTGATGAATTTTTTAGGTTTCTAAAATTTGTTGAGATTATTCGATGCGACATAACTCTTATCAATGAGAATAGGATCCATTGGAGTGGTTCTATCAAGCTAACTCACTTGAATTTGATAATTATGAAGCACTGCACACAATTGACGAAAAGAAGAGAATTCAAAAAGAAGAATCTTATCTCTATTGTATTTTTGTAAATTAGCAATAAAAATGTGTTGCCCATAAATATTAGGCAGACGATAAAAAATATGAGCATGCAAATGCTTAAATCTACCAATGAAATCATTTAAATTTTATTTAACGCCTTGTTTACAATATATTAAATTAGTCAAATAAATCTTAGGACCAATGTTATTTTGAAAATTTTCAATGAAAGCATTAGCAATCTTTTGAAAGGAATCAATATAATAAGGAGGCAAATAAAAATACCATTGCAAATATTTGTCTCAAAAGGATCTAGTGAACAAATTTTCCATGAACCTATGGTCATGAGAGAAATCACTACACAAGGTTTGAAATGTTTTAACATGTGTCAAAGGATCACCCTTACCATTATATGTCTCAAGATGAGGAATCTCTATATATTATGGGATAACAACTCAGATAATATCCAAAGAAAAAGGCCAAGCAATGTCATATGTAGGAATTTTGAACTTGGATTAAGTCATTGAAGAAATTTGTTGTTACAAAGAAGACACTATTTGGGACAAACTATTAATGGTAGAATTGGTAGAAATGATGGTAGGAGGAGATATGTTGGAAATATTAGGAACATTGTTGGAAATTCAAGGAATGGTTGAACATGAAAAGGGTACGCTATGGTAAGTGGGCATGGATGAAGGAAATAAAACTTATGGGACATTTGAAGGAATGGAAGGAGTAATGGGATTAGGAATAATCACATGGGTTGGATTATAATTTTGAATTGAGGTGGTTATGATAGGTGGAGTATAGGTGGACACACTAGGAAGGGAAGTAGATATAGGCATAGAGGCTTCAATAGTAGTAGTAGGTGGAGTGAGACCTAAAAATTGAGCACAAACCATAATAGGTTCACATTGATATAAATGAGATGTGATATGCTATGAAATATGTTAACACCATGTTCATCATTATGAATGAGCTTCCTTAATCCTTCTACACTAGAAATCACCTTGGGATTAGAGTTTTCTTGACCTAACCATTGTTCAAATTTCTCAAAGTCATGGGAATTTTTTTTGACTTGGATAGGAGGAAATATTAAAGCTTCCTCTTAATAATGATAATAATGAGAAGAGATATTCTCCATGATATGAATGATTTCATTAAGATTCATTTTAGTCTTATCAAGATTCCTTGGAAAGAGAGAAGACTTAGGATCAAAAGAGACCATAAGTCCAAAACTTCATCTAATTGGAATGTTGAAAGTTAGATTCAAAGTGATAAAACTCATGTACAAGGGAATGAAAGGAAGGAGAAATGCAATGCAATGATAGGACTTGAAAGAAATATGAAATCCAACCAAAGAGAGTCTTTTATGAAAAACACATTTAAATATCCAATTTAAAATTGTAATATAAATTATACATAAGTAGATTTGATTGTGGAGATGAAAAGGATGTAATAATATATAAAATTATGCATAAAATGTAAAGGAAATCATGAAAATACTACCTATATATCCAAATGCATAAATTGTAACAATCTATATCTAGATATGGAAATAAAATTTAACAGAAAATCACAAGATATAATGCATGAAATAGATGGGTTCACAAAAATGTATGGTGGAAAATGGTGTGCAATATCATAGTAGATACTACACACCAAATTCTATAGAAATTACGAATACAAATTACCCTACAAATGAAATATGATTAGCACAACCAAAAAGGGTATTGGTGCTAATGTCAGATCTATAATATAGAGTTTTTGTGTATTCCTTGATAGAATAATGATATAGAGAAATCATAAGACTAATTAAATGATGATGTAATTGATAGAAAACCTTATATATGAAAGTAGATGCAAGGAAAGAGGAAGAAAAGTGCACCTTGAAACTAGATGAGGAGATTTGAACTTTGGATCTAAATTTGACTGTCACTGGAATTTTAGAATCTGCTGTAACTTTGGATTTGGGAACCTGAAACCTATAGTTGTCTACTATGAAAATTTCATCCAAAAAGTGTAGGGACAAGTCAATATTTCAGGGATAAATTGATAGGTCGGTTTGTTCCTAAATACTCTGAATCTGATAAAAATTTATGACTTATGACTGTGTCTATACCTTCCCCTACAACTTCATAACATGTTCCTGTGCATAGAAAAGAAGGAGAAAAGGTTGCAGAAAGGGGTTTTGCCTTGTCAATCCCCTGTTGAAGAATTGAAGTTGAAATTAAATTAAAATTTCATATATGAAAGTAATGTAAACAAGATAAATGTTAGATTCACATTGAATGGAAAAACCTCATGAATGGATGTAGTAATTTCTAAGATCCATGAAGATGCTTGTATGTGTTTAGTCTTGGAATGAACTGTAGAATCAAGGATTCCCTCACAAATGCATGGATATATGATTTCCATTCCTAGATCTTGAATGTTGGTATGCTTGATAACCTCAATGGAGAAGGATGGAGACTTGGAGATCCTAGATTGGGTGCTTTCCTTCAAATATTGAATCCAAATCCTTAATTACACAACTTGAATTCTTGATTGCTTGAATGCTTGAGCTTGCATAAGGATTGTTAGATCAAAATGAGGGGGGAGGGTCTCCTTTTATACTCATTTTGAGATTCAAATTTAATCTAGTCCAACCATAGATCTAGACTTTGGAAGAAAACTACGCCATCAGGCCGCAAGCCAAATCTAGGGTCAAAATCCCAGGGACAAGTCAACAAGTTGAATTGTCCTTAGGGATAAGTCAACAGGTCAAGTTGTGCAAGGATAAATCACCTCAAAATTTTCTAAGAGCTCAAGGAGTGTGATAGGATGTGGAGGGAGAAAAGTAAGATTTGAGGGATCAAGCATAATGCACATTCAAACCTCAAAATAACCAAAATGGGGGTCTAATAGGTCCTACAACCTCTAATTATGGGTGTGTTGGTAAACAAATTGTTCTTTTCAATTTAACTCTAAAATACCCAAAATGCTTAGGAACAATCGAATACAACAGTTGGAAATTTTTTATTGAAAAAACTAATTTCCCTCTAAATTTAAAGGTATAGCTCCCTTATATGAATGATTTTTAGTGAATTTTCTCTTTCCTAGTCTAACAGGGGCTATGTTCTTAACCTGAGAACAAAAGAGGCAAACCAAGCTAATCCTAGATAGGAAATAGCCAAGGCAGGACGAATTCAACTCTAAATCTAGCCAACTCTAAGATTTCATCAATTAGATTAACTCCCAAAATTGGTAATGCATGAACTTCTACTAAAAATGTAGATGCAAGACTAAAGATTAATGACATAATGACAATGAATCAATCTATATCATAAGAACGTTTCCCAAACTTAAGATAATAACAAATTCCCCCTTTTGCTAACTGTATCAAATCATAATACAAAGCTCTGGTTCAAACAAAGATTGTAAATCCAACTTCAAAGAAACATTCAAATTCAACAGAAAGATAAGTGAAATGCAAATGGAATAGAATAAACAATGGTATTCAGACATATAAATTTGACTTAGCAAAATGTTGTCTTTCACACCAGAATTTAGCCGACCTTTTTATTGATTTTGGAAAGAGTATATATAGAGTCCCATATTGGGCCATTACAAAAAAGGGGGGTAACCAAAATGGTTCAACTTCTCCAAATAGAACTGATAACCGAAAGATTATTCATTACATACTGAGAAAAATTTAGTACAAAGAGAGAATCTACTTAAGCTTCGATTTCGCTCCCCTTGCCTAGTTTAGCCCTGTAGGCAGTAAAAGCTGTGATAAATTTGATAAGTTATTCATGTCTGTTAATGTGGACATTAGTGTATCAGATGAGCCATCTATAATTCTCTTTAGCTAGACTTTTAATTGTGTCTATCCGATCCTTCAATTCTTCCATGGCTTTATAAACACATCCACTCAGTTGTTGAAGTTTTGGCACTTTGTCCAAGTGGGTGGAAAATGGCTCTAACAACTTGTCTACATAATTAGAGAATGATTTCTACATGTTGGCCAGTCCTATCATTTCTTTACCTTCTCCACTTGTCTTTGATTATGTATGCAAACCTTGAAGAATCTTAAAATCTTTGTTCTGTTCTTCTTTGACCTTAATGTCTACTTGCTGCAACCCCATCTCGGCCTGTATTATCATTTCAATTTTGAACTCTAAACTTTGAAGCCACTTGATTAGAGGTTCATCTCCCTTCTGAAGAATCTTGGATTTCAATGCCTCTTTTGTCTTCATCTTTATAGCTACATGGAGCGTTACTATGCACTCCTGACACTTCACTCTCTCAGATGCGAGAGTTTGTAAATTCTTCTCAATGTTATTCCTTTCTGTCTCCAACCTCAAGAGAACATTACCTAACTGCTCAACAACTACCAACCCTTTGGATTTGAGCCTCTCACCCCATCCTCTACCGATTTACATGAAGTGGCGATCTTCCTATAACTTGGCCAATATAGCTTGATTCTCTACCGCGTTGGGATAAAAGGTGGATTGGGTGTTGGGAACACTTGCAATCAAGGTGAGGAGATGTCTTATGAAATTTTTCAGCTCATCTACTTATGCCTTCAATTGAACCTTAGTAGTCTTGAGCTCCTTGAGTTCTTATTCTATCACCACATTAGTAGACTTCCACCAGTCTACCTTGCTGTCATGGCGAGCTAACCCCATATCAAATGATTGCAACTGAAAATCCAAAGCGGTCATATCTTTGAATCTACCATCCTTGGTTGGTTTGGCCACTTCCATAGTGAAGTGCCTGGTCTCAGGGTCATGACCTAGAGTAGACATCATCTTTACTTTTTTCTGTTTGCTCATAGCAGCCTTGGGCTGAAAATCTTGTGATAGAGTATCTTTGCTAGGAGCCCCTTCTTCTACCCTCTTCCTCTTGCATTCTAGAGTATTTTCTATCCATGACTCTTGCACTAGTAATGAATAGATTCCTGATGACTGGAGGTGTAGCCTTTGGTCTTGAAGAAAATGGATTCATTGAGGTAGGAGAAGAGGAAACCAATTTGGCTACTAAAGTGACCTTCTATTTCTTCCTGGCCTCTCCTTCTGATTCTATGGTTGAAGGAGTATCTTCATCCACTTCCACTATGATGGGGGACCCTCTCCTTGGAGAATCTTGGGTCAAGGGGTCAACTGGTACATCTACTATGACTTCTTTTACTGATTTCTCTGGTTCTGCATCCTTGGTGAGCTCCTTTGTTGTTCCAATATTTGGCAGTGAACCTTCTCCATAAGTCTTCTTTGGTTGAACTTCTTTTTCAAGAGGTTCATCACCTCCACCAGCTGGCTGAGAAGAACTTTTGGACATAGTTGGGATTATTACTAAGGAAGTTGTTGCAATGTTGGAGGCATCCTTTGTCAGAGTTCTTTGAGTAGGGGGCTTCCTTTCTGACCTCTTTGTTTGGCCTACAGTCCATTCAACCCATTGTTCTATTATTTTGTAAATACCCCCCATTAGTGTCTGCAAATCACTAATGGATTGGTCCAGCATAGGTTCAAAATTGACAGGGGTGAGATTTATCTCCTCTAGATATGTTTTATCATACATATGATTTCCATCATCTTCTAGCCCCTCTACTGCAATGTTGACATTGAACCTTTTGATTTGTTCAATATTCAACTGGGCGTAGAATCTTTCTCTACTCTCTAAATCATCTTTACAATTAGCCTAGTAGTCTTCAATATCATGTACATGATGAATTGCATGAATCATTTGCAATACATCCCTGGCATAGTTCACTGGGTCATATTACAGTCTCAAGACATCATAGGTTTCCAAAGAAGACCTCTTTGAGAATGTCTTAAGAACATTCTTCGCCTCTGACCGGGACGCACATCTGTAAGCTCTGATGGTCATGGGGAAGTCGAATCCCTTCTTCTTAGCCTCAACATAGTGTAAGTTCACTTGGAGTTCTTTCCTCATTACCTCAATCAACACGATCATATTAGTAGGATACCTGGGCAGCTTCAAAGGGAAATCATCAAAACCTGCAAGACAAAGATATGAGAAACCCCTAAATTGAATGAAATAACACCCAAACTGGCTGATAAAGGCCATGGATTCAGGAGAGAATTTCCTTTTTGGACATCCTTGGAAATCCCTACACAATCTCATCATAAATACATCATTAACCTGAAGGTACTCAGCGTAACTATTATGCAATTGCAAAGAGGGGAAATATTCATAACTCTTGACATCATCAGGAAATTCCTCTAATCTAGGAAGACCTGGCCAAATTTGGAGTGTAGCTAGAATATATAAGAGGATTGAAGACATGTAAAATTCATTTTGGTGTTTATCTCTATCTAGGGCCTCCGAGAGATTCTCACTTACCATAAGCGCCCAATCAATGAAGTGATGTTGGGAACAAATCACCTAAACCAGGAAGAAGTGATGATCAACAAAGTTGGGTGTGTCACTCTCACCTCTAATCCTATGGAGTAGCACTAGGATGTCTATGATCTCTGGCTTCAAATTAGTGCTGTAAAGTGTCTTTGACAGCTTCCCTTTGGTGCTCTTAGGTTCTTGAAACCATGCTTTCATTATCTCCTTGCGCATTGCCTTTTTGGCAATATATTCAGTCACCGCTTGACAGTATGTCATTTTTGAATATTCCACTTGTTCTGGGATAAAAAGAGAGTTCTAGATGGACTCTCTATCAATAGAGAGAAGCACTGTGTTGTCAGGTAGGAGGATTTGTTTGGTTTCTGGGTTGTATTAGGTGATACATTCTCGAACTAGATCCGGGGCGTGAATTGCTACAGGAAAACTGACTGCTTCTACCAACCCGCTCTCCTTTAGTTTTTCAGTAATCACATGTAGCTGGTCTGCCTTCAACCTGTTCTAAAAATTTTGCATGTCAAAGAAATTCAAAGAAGTGTCTGAGATCTTATGCTAGTCGGAGGTAATGCCGTTCATTCCATCAAATTCCATGAATCTGGAAGCCATGCTTCTGATGATTTGTATTTGGAAATTAGAAATATCTCTTAGGGATGTGGGAGCAAGGAATAGCTAATATATGAGACTTCAAACTCAAAACAATTTAGTGAACAACTAGTGGCCCTCGTTCGCAACTTTCAACTTATTTTATAACTTTTAAATTCTTACCATTTAACGGTCGACTTCCCATGCCACGCGAATGAAAATACCCCATCATTAATGAAAAAGCCCATTATGAAGTAAAATGACTTTATTTGAATTAATTAACTTGCTTTTACAGGCCGTTAAGAAAAGTCTTTTCACTTTTAGTAACCGCAATGGTAACTTTTCTGAGGTAGCGAAAAATCACTTTTTCGCTTCTCCTTTGGGCACAGAAGTGCTTTTGGAGTGCTCTTGGTTCAAAAATCTGCCAAGGGGGAAATCTGGTGTATCAAGATGCCAAGATGGCATGCGTTGATTTCATCTGCATTCTTTATATCATAGATTCTTTATGAGACAGGTTCTTCCTTGAAATCACTTCATTTAAATGACTTGGCGGAAAATGTACTCCATGGGTCAAAACCCACCTGTAGGAGTAGGGGAGAAGTCATTTTCTGCTTTTTCACCTTTAGGCTTATTTCCTCAATTTCCTTGTATTGAATCATTCCTCTTGACTTGTAGAGGTGTAGTCTAGACACAACAACCCTTTTTAAGAATAAAGGATCCATTTTAGAATTGTACTTCTTTCTAAGACATCACTTAGTAGTCATCGGCAGAAGATGCACTCTCTTGATACTTTTCTGCCAGTGGAGAGGTCCGAACCCAATTTTCTGCCAAGCTCGAAAATGAAGAATTATGGCTACATACTTCCATTGTGTGTAACACTGATGTTAGAAATCTTCAAACCATGACCTTTTTCAGATTGGGAACTTAGCCTACCCAATGAAAACATAAACTCATATATAGAAACCCTCCAGTTCACAAAAGAGAAGGCAATTTGGAAAAATCTGGTAAAGGCTCCCTAGCCTAAGGGAAAGTAGTCTAAACTTAGACTCAGGACTAACATGAAGCTCTCAAGATCACCACTATACATTAAACACTTACTTTTGTCTAAAGGGTATGTGGACTAAAAGTGGGGCAACATGGTGATAACTTGTTAGGATGATACAAGAACTAAAATTTCATAGTCTCAAATTATGAAAAATAAATTCCATTTCATAGAGTTTGCCAATACGAACCCAACGCCCCTTGAATGAGCTCTAAAGGAGTCCATATGCAGATGTTGTGGCTAGTCAAATTTTTGTCCTATCAAACTTTAACCAAGCATAACTCTAGCATACAACCTCCTTTTAATGCAATTAAAGTTGCCTCAGGATCATATCAGCGAGCTCTAGGCGATGATAGTGGTTTCATTTTTGGAAAGATTTAGGTTAGGGACTGAGAGGGGGTGGGTGAATTAGTAATGAGTATTGTGCAGAATATGGAATCAAGAGACAATTGACTACACCGGGAATGCCTCAAAAGAGTGGAATTGCAAAAATGAGAAATAGATCTATTGTAGAATGCACCATAACACTACTAAATAAAAGAGCACTTCCGTATACACACTAAATTGGGTACAACTCAAGAAAGGAGAAAACAAGACACCTTATGAAATATGGTATAGTCAAACACCTAATGCTAGTTATTTTAGAATATTTGGAAGCAAGAGTTATATTAAGAAAGATGATAGAAATGGAAAGTTTGATAATAAAAGTGATTAAGGAACATTTCTAAGATACTCTACTAAAAGTAAAGCATTCAAGTGTTTGAATAAAAAGATAAATAATATAATTGAAAGTGCAAATGTAAATATTGATGAATTTTCAGAACAAAATGAAGAGAATAGTGAAAAGAAACCACAAGGATACATTGAATTGATGTACTTTGAACCTAAAATGTTAGAAAGAGAACAAGAAAGTATAGGAACCAATAACACCCAAGTGATAACAACACCCTTAGGTGAAACAAGTAACAAAAATGAATGAATTCAGAATGTGGAACCTATAACACCAAGAAATATAAGGATTAATCACATCTTGATAGATATACTTAGAGATAGGAGTGATGGAGTATTAACCAAAAGTCAATTAAGAGCCAAGGACACTACATGTCTACTATCAGAGATGGAAGTGAGAGCATGGTATGAAAGATTACATTCTTATCTAGTTAAGATTGGATTTGAAAGAACAAATGATGATAATAATGTGTATTTGAAAACTGAAAATGAAGACAAAGTTTTGATTCCTGAAATTTATGTTGATGATATAATCTTTGGAGGATATGATTTTCTTCGTAAATATTTTGCTGAAGAAATGAGTAAAGAATTTGAGATGTCTATGATTGGAGAAATAAATTATTTTATTGGTTTACAAGTACAACAGATGCAGAAAGGTATTTACATAACTCGGTCTAAATACATTAAAGAGATATTGAAATTTTTTGGAATGGAAGATTCAAGACCTGTCGCTACACCTATGGTAAGTAGTTGTAAACTATCAAAAGAAGATGATTCTAATGAAGTAAATGAAACATTATACATATCAATGATTGGAAAGCTACAATATGTTATTCATAACAGACCTTCTATTGCACACGCAGTTGGAATAGTTGCTAGATTTTCATCTATTCCTAAGGATTCACATATGATTAGAGTTAAGAGGTTATTCAGATATCTTAAAGGAACAAAAACTTATGGTTTGTGGTATGAAAGGAAAGGAAATTTTAATCTTCAAGCATATATAGACACAGATTGGGCTAGAAATATTAATGACAAGAAAGTACAAGTGGGGGAGATTTTTATTTGGGAAATAGATTAGTTTGATGGACAAGTAAGAAACAAAATTGTATTTCACAATCTACAGTTGTAGCTCAATATGTTGCTGCTATCATTAATTGTCAGCAAGTGTTATGGATAAAAAAAATATTAGAAAGAATACATGGGAAAGTTGAAGAACCTATTGTTACACATTGTGATAATACAAGTTCCATTAATATATCAAAGAACATGGTAATGCATTCAAAGACCAAGCATATAGCTACAAAATATCATTTTATAAGGGAACAAGTTCATGATAAAGAGGTAAGATTGGAATACATTACTAAAAAGGAATTAGTTTCTGAGTAGATTCACTAAACCACTACCTAAGGAGAGATTTGAATATTTAAGAGATAAACTAGGGGTCCTACACATATTGACAATTAGCTAAAAGAAGATGCGGTATGCATCAGTTCATAAAATTTTAACAGAATATCTTAAGTGTGAATTGATGTACATGTAGAATACTCTATGGGGGAGCAGTCTAGGCAAGTGAAAGGAAAAAGGAAGAAAAATCAGAAGATAATACAATAAGGTTGATTGCCTTTGGAATTTCTCTCAAAGGGGCAGAATAGAGAATAAGTGGAGAATAAAGAATAAAGTGAAGAGAAGTGAGAGTACAGAGAAAGCAGAGAAATGAAGAAAAATACACAGAGGTGAAAGATCAGTACAAAGAAAGGTACAAACAATGGTGTATCACTAGATGTTTTCCATCAATACCAAAGGGGGAGATTGTTGGCATATGGAGAGATTGTTGACATAACTGATCTAGTTGATAAGGAAGTTAAGTGAAGTTGATGAAAAGGTTAGATCAGTTATATAGTGTTTGTCATTGATGTTAAATAATAAAATAATAAAAGTATTAACTATCGACGAGAAGGAAGTCTTATCGGCATAAGGAGGTTAGATATCGGAAGCCAACAAATATCATTAAAAGGGAAAATCATGTTGCAGCTAACAAGGAGGAAGAACAAGAAAACAATTTAATAAGATGATGAAGCTATGATCGTTGGATCTAGGTTTAGGGTTTTGATGATTAAAGATTATTTACTTAAGGAAGAGACAAGAAGAATTTTGGTATCATTATAGAGAATAAAACAAGAAGAATTTTGGTATCATGATAGAGAATATTGCTATAGGTAAACCTATAAGTTTAAGTTTGAGATTGATAGGGAAAAAGTGTAAATTTTTTGAGGTACTGGCTCATCCCCCTCTTAGTTTCTAACCTAATCTTTTCAACATTCATTAGATTCTTAGACTTTGAATTTTTAGGTCTTCCTTATGTTACATGATCGAGGAGGATCCATAAGACCTAAAATTTCACAATCTCAAATTCATACAAAATCAATTCCATTGTATAGAGATCTCTAATACGAACCCAATTCATCTTGAGTGATCTTGAAAGAAGTCCATATGAACATGTTGTGGATAGTCAAATTTTGGTACAATAAAATTTTTATAGAGCATAACTTTGGCATATGGTCTCCTTTTGACGCAATCGAAGTTGCGTTAGGATTATATTGATGAGTGCTATGTAATGATAAAGGTTTCATCAGATTTTACGACTATAAATTTTTTAGGTCTTCCTTAAGTTACATGATCCAAGAAGATCCACAAGACCTAAAATTTCATATTCTCAAATTCTTACAAAATCAATTCCATTGCATAGAGCTTGCCAATAAAAACACAATGCAGCTTAAAGGACCTTGAAAGGAGTCCATATAAATATTTTGTGGCCAGTCAAATTTTGGTCCTGTTAAACTTTGACTGAGCATATCTTTGGAATACAACCTCATTTTGATGTGATTGAAGTTTCCCAAGGATCATATCAACGATCTCTACGTAATGATAATGATTTCATTAAATTTTGGGACTATGAAATTTTTAGGTCTTCCTTACATTAAATGATCTAGGAGGATCCACAAGACCTAAAATTTTGTAGCCTAAAATTCTGACAAAATCTATTCCATTATATAGAGTTTATCATTATGAACCCAAGATAGCTTGAATGAGCTTGAAAGTAATCCATATGTAGATGTTGTGGCCGGTTAATGTTTAGCCCTATCAAACTTTGACCGAGCATAACTTTTTCATACAACCTCCTTTTGACAGAGTTGAAGGTTCGTTAGGATAGTAATGATGATCTCTATGCATGATAATGGTTTCATTAGATTTTGGGATTATAAATTTTTTAGGTCTTCCTTATGTTACACTATCTAGGAGGATCTACAAGACCTAAAATTTCACGGTCTCAAATTATGAAAAAATCAATTTCATTACATAGAGATAACCAATATGAACCAAATGCAGCTTAAATAAGATTCAAAGGAGTCCATATGTAGATGTTGTGGCCGGTCAAACTTACCCCGAGCATAACATTGGCATGCGACCTCCTTTTGATGTAATTTAAGTTGCCTCAAGATTATATTGGAAAGCTCTACACAATGACAATGGTTTCACTAGATTCTAGGACTATGAAATTTTTAGGTCTTTCATATGTTACATGATCTAGGAGGATCCATAAAACCTAAAATTTTAGTCTCAAATTATGAAAAAAACAATTCCATTGCATAAAGCTTGCCTATACGAACCCAATAAAGATTGAACAAGCTTGAAAGGATTCCATATGAAGATATTTTAACCGATAAAAGTTTGGTCTTGTCAAACTTTAACCGAGCATAAATTTTGCATACATCCTCCTTTTGACGTGATTGAAGTTGCCTTTGTATCTATCAACAAGCTCTATACAATGAAAATTATTTCAACTTATTCTGGGACTGTGAATTTTTTACGTCTTCCTTATGTTACATGATCTAGGAGGATCCAAAAGACCTTAAATTTCATAGTCTCAAATTATGAAAAAGTCAATTCCATTAGATAGAGCTCACCAATACAAACTCAATGTAGCTTGAACAAGCATGAAAGGAGTCCATGTGGAGATGCTTTGGCTGGTCAAAGTATGGTCCTATCAAAATTTAATCAAGCACAACTTAAGCATAAGACCTTAATTTGATGTAATTTGAGTTGCCTTAGGCTCGTATCCACAAGATCTACATAATGACAATAGTTTCATCAGATTCTATGACTATATTTTTTAGGTCTTCTTTATGTTACATGATACTCGAGGATCCATAAGACCTAAAATTTCACTGTCTCAAATTCTGACAAAATCAATTCCATTGCATAGAGCTTGACAATATGAATCTAGTGTAGCTTGAACAAGATTGAAAGGAGTCCATATGTAGATGTTTTGGCCAATCAAAGTTTGGTATTGTTGAACTTTGACCGAGAAGAACTTTGGCATATGACCTCCTTTTGATGTGATTGAAGTTGCCTTAGGATTGTATCAATGAGATCTACTTAATGAATATGGTTTCATCATATTATCAGACTATGAATTTTTGAGGTCTTCCTTATGTTACATGATCTAGGAGGATCCATAAGACCTAAAATTTTATAGTCTCAAATTCTAACAAAATCAATCCCATTGCATAAAGCTCACCTATACGAACCCAATGTAGCTTGAATAAGCTTGAAAGGAGTCCATATGTAGATGTTGTGGACGGTTAAAGTTTTAGCTTGTCAAAATTTTATTGAGCACAACTTTGGAATACAACCTCCTTTTGAAGCTATTGAAGTTTCCTTAGGATAGTATTGGTGAGCTCTATGCAATGACAATGTTTTCATTAAATTATGGGAAAATGGATTTTTGAGGTGTTCCTTATGTTACATTATCCAGGAGGATCCAAAAGATCTAAATTTTTATAGTCTCAAATTCTTACAAAATTAATTCTTTTACATAGAGCTCTCCAATATGAACCCAATGCAACTTGAAAGAGCTTGAAAGGAGTCCAAATGCAAATATTGTGGTTGGTGAAAGTTTGGTCCTATCAAACATTGACTAAGCATAACTTTGGCATACGAAATCCTTTTGACACAATTGAATGTGCCTCACAATCGTATGGATGAGGTCTACACAATGATAATGGTTTTATCAGATTCTTAAAATATGAATGTTTTAAGTCTTCCTTATGCTACATGATCTAGGAGGATACACACGACCTTAAATTTCACAGTCTCAAATTCTAAGAAAATCAATTCCATTGCATAAAGCTTGCTAATATAAACCCAATGCAGCTTGAATGAGCTTCAAAGGAGTCCACATACAATTGTAGCCAGTCAAAATTTGGTCATGTCAAACTTTGACCGCGCCTAAATTTGAAATACAACCTCCTTTTGATTCAATTAAAGTTGCATTAGGATTGTATCAGCAAGCTCTACGTGACAATGTTTTCATAAGATTAGGTGACTATGAATTTTTAAGCTCTTCCTTATCTTATATGATCTTGGAGGATCTATAAGACCTAAAATTTCACAGTCTCAAATTCTAACAAAATCAATAACATTACATAGAGCTTGCAAATATGAACCAAATGTAGTTTGAATGAGTGAAAGGAGTCCATATGTAGATATTTTGGCCAGTCAAAGTTTGGTCCTAGAGAATGTTAACTGAGGATAACTTGGGCATACGAACTCCTTTACACACAATTAAAGTTGGTGCAATATTGTATCAGAAAGCTCTACGCAATGACAATAGTTTTATTAGATTCTTGGACTATGAGTTTTTTAGGTCTTCCTTATGTTACATGATCCATGAGGATCTACAAGACATAAAAATTCATGATCTAAAATTATGAAAAAATCAATTTTGTTGCATAGAGATTTCAAATATAAACTTAATGTAGCTTGAATGAGCTTGAAAGGAGTCTTCCTTATGTTACTTGAACTAGGAGGATCCATAAGACATAAAATTTCATAGTCTCAAATTTTTACAAAATTAATTCCATTACATAGAGCTTGCCAATATGAAACCAATGCATCTTGAACAAGCTTGAAAAGAGTCAATAAGCAGATGTTGTGATCGGTAAAATTTTGGTCCTGTCAAAATTTAAACAAGCATAACTCTAGCATACGACCTCCTTTTGATGTGATTGAAGTTTCCTCAAGATCAGATCAACGAGATATACACAATGGAAATGGTTTCATTAGATTCTAGGAAAGTGGATTTTTAGGTCTTCCTTAAGTTACATGATCTAGATGATGCATAAGATCTAAAATTTTGTAGTATCAAATTCTGACAAAAGCAATTCCATTGCATAGAGCTCATCACCATGAACCCAATGAAGCTTAAACAAGCTTAAAATGAGTTCATATGAAGAAGTCGTGTCTAGTCAAAATTTGGTCCTGAAGAACTTTTCCCGAGCATAACTTTGGTATGCGACCTCATTTTGACTTGATTGAGGTTGCGCTAGGATCGTATCAAAAAAATCTATGCAATGACAATGGTTTAATAAAATTTTGGGTCTATTCATTTTTTAGGTCTTCCTTATGTTACATGATCCAAGAGGATCCTCAAGACCTAAAATTTCAAAGTTTCAAATTCTGAAAAAATTAATTTCATTTCCTAGTGCTTTCCAATACGAACACAATGCTGCTTGAATGAGCTTGAAAGGATTCTGTATGTAGATGTTGTGGCTGGTCAGTTTTTTCCTGTCAAAATTAGATCAAGTATAACTTTGTCATATAACCTCCTTTTGACATGATTGATGTTTCCTTAGGATTGTATTGGAGAAATATACACAATGACAATGATTTTATTATATTTTGGGACTATTAATTTTTTAGGTCTTCCTTATGTTACATGATCTAGGAGGATCCACAAGACCTAAAATTTCACTGTCTCATATTTTGACAAAATCAATTCTATTGCATATAGATTTCCAATATGAACCTAATGTAGCTTGAATGAGATTTAAAGGATTCCATATGAATATTTTGTGGATGTGTTGGTTCCTAAAATCACAACCTTTGCTAAACTCTAAGAGGATGCTAAAATCTATATTTAATTTCAACAATTGACTTTGGCCAACGAATGATAATAATCAAAGTAATATGATTCCCTTGCACTTTTGGCTTTTCCAAACCAAGGCAAGTGAACCTAATAGCTTGATACTTCTTATCTTATTATAATAAATTAATATAGTTTTAGAAGATTTTAATTTGTATCACTTCCTACTTGACCAATCCAGCTTGGCATGAGAATTAGAATTGATCTAATCTTCTACTTTTAATCATATTCTACTTCTAACTCCTTTATCTCCTACTTCTATTTACTCTACTAAAATATAATTCTTCTACTTCTATCTCCTCTAATTTTTTTTGAAATGATTAGTTTTGATTATAACTAATGACCAGTTCCTTCTCCTTTATTGGGAAATAGATCTTAACATATAAATTTGTAGGACAATTTTTAAACTTATAGCTTGTAGAGGTCTGTCAACTGTCTAAACCTTAATACAAAATAATTATATATGTAGCTATAATTTGTCTACTTTTGTTTAATTACTACTTTAAGAGGCTAGTTAGACAAGACGCATAAGGAATTAACTTCTTTAAATGACATTAATTTTTCAAAGTGTAATGATATTTTAGAACTAGTGTATGACATATTTGGAGTTGTGGATAAGATTATAGGAAAGAAAATGGACACTCTAACATTAGGTATGAGAGGAAATAGATGTTTACTATAATTTGGGAAATTTTTCCTTTTATGACCTAAAGGCCACATGTCATGAGTGAGATGGATAACCTTTATTTGTGAAGACATTTATAACATAGGCCAATTGATTCATTCTTATCCTTACTTTTCTAATTTATTATCTAAGTCTTCAATTCACTCCTCATTGATCACATGACATGTTTACTAGTATAAAGGAAGAATCATAAGTCATTTTAGGTGTAACCACCTGAATTTGGTCTGTCGCAACTATAGACCCTATTTTCCCTAAGTGTGATCGTACCCTTGATTTATGTCCAAATGACCCTGTTACTACTTGGCATAATTCTTTTAATGAATTTAATATCCTAGGTGATTTTTATCACTGATTTATATCAACTATTATAGCCATACAATTCAAATCAATTTCGACCAATCAAATCAAATCAAAATCAAACATGGCTATAGTATTTAATTATAAAGGAATTAAATAAATCCCTAAATCAAATACCCACTTGCAATTAACCCATTCCCCTAGCCTATTTAATTTAATTAAAATGGCTATAGTCCTCTAATTATTAAAAAGCAATTTCATTGTTTAAATAATTAATTTCTATATTTTTAAATGAATTAAATAAGTTTATTTCATTTATTAATATTATCCTAAACCCCAACCTAACCTATCTCAACCACTTCTACCCTGGGTTCTAACCCTTCTCAACCCATTCACCCATGCTAATCTAATCCTAATCCTAAATTCTTCTCTAACCCACCTCCTAATGTTGTCA
>MU224076.1:199257-230051 GCA_018584345.1 Thuja plicata | reverse complement strand
CCTTCATTAATGCCTTCATTAATATGAAGACCTTAAGCCCATGTCTCTCCCATGCCTTATTAATTCCTTGGGCATTAAAGGCTCTTACATATTCATTTATGAGCCTCCAAGTTCATAAATGAACCTTTTCCCCCCCCTCTCTCTCCCATTCTTCTATAAATAGAAGCCTGTTTTGAGAGAAAATAAGCCTTCATCTTAGATCAGAAATACATTGTTATGCTGTTAGATTCACTCTAGACTCATATTTTATCTATTTTAGCATGCTAGTTCTTAGTTTTTATTTCATGTTTTAAAGATAGATTGTATGCTTTTTCTCATTTTTAGCTTAAATTCTAATCAAATCCTTCATGCTAGGATAGTATTGGTCACTGATTTTGAGCATATTCTGAGGGCTAAATATGCAAATTATCATACTCTTTCTAGTTGGAAGGCAATAGGCTGATATTAGTGATTTTGAACGTTTTGATTGACCTTTCAAGCTAATGCAATGACCTATTGAGTGTTTGTGTCATTTTCAACAGGTACCCATTTACACACACACATTAGGTACCTCTAAAAAGTGACCACTAATTTAAAATATTAGAGTTCTTGAAATTACTTGGAAATTTTAGGCTCCAACAGTGGCTTTTACTCGAAGATATCTCCCCTTACGAGCATAATAAGAATCCAGATCTCTAGTTGAAGTAGGCCAAGCTCCTTGTTCATTGGGTTCTTCAAAACCATTCATTTCTTATTTATAAAATTAGGATAGAATCTCATGTGTTGGCCCCAGGCCCCCAAAGTAAAAACCAACTCTTCCCTCGATCAAAAATCTGAGTCTCATCCTCTAACAATGTGACAAATCTATCTTAAGCAGGTATTTGATCATTCATGTCTTCTATCATAATCATAATCCCATGTCCTTTCATATTTTTATAAAAGATCAAAAGCTCATAATTCCCCCATCTACATGGCTTAGTCATTAAATCCTTTCCCACATCTTCTAAAAAGAGAACTCATATAATGGAACCTTGTTATTATGAGAACCTTTTGAGTTACGATCTTTATTTAATTGAGTCAAATCATTATTCTCAACTTTATTATGGTCTTCATCTTTAACTTGAATCGATTTTATGTTTGTACATATATTATAACTTTCCTTTTCCTTAGTACCATGTGTCATGTCGACTAAGGGATGTTGTATGCCACCTCTTATCTTATCCTTGTAATCAACTATATCCACATTATTATCTAGAGCTCCTTGATTTGAATCATCACTCATTACTTCAATTTTATCACCACATGGTGTACATGACTTCATTTTAACTTCATATAAGTCATCTCGATAAATTTATGCACCTCAAGAAAGAATTTTTTCTTCCTCATATAATGGATTTGAGAATACTTAGAAATCATCTTCTAATGTGCATGCCTCCTTCTTTATAGGATTTTCAAATGGAAATAATTTTGGAGTTTGATTAATATGTTCATCATTTTGCATAACATATATAACATGATCATTAGAAATTTTTGAATCTTCATCATCTGCTATATGTTTCTTTTCAATTTCAACATCATATATCCAATAAGGAATTTGAAAGAGTTCCTTTGGTTTTGTATCATCGTAAAAATTTAGAACCTAATTTGTATCATCATGAAAATTAAGAACCTTTTTCTATCCAATCTCATAATTCTTTTTGTCAGTTAGGACTTATCCATTTATTTTGGATTTTGGAATCTCTCCTATGTGGTAACCTACATTTTATCCCTCATTCCTTCTCACTAACATCCCCTAGCATTTTGAGCTGGTTCTACATAGGAGAATTTGACTTGTCAACTTTTCCCTATAGTACAAGTTGAGATCTCTACTTATTCCCTGGGGTGGAGGTCAGTTCTCAACTTTTCCCTGGATTTTGTAACCTAGATCTGGCCGAAGGACTAATACTAGGGTTTCCATCTTAGGGTCAGATGTATGGTAAACCTAGATTCAATTTGGGCATGAAAATGAGTATAAAAGGACATCCTCTCCCATCATTTTGGCATCCATAAGCCATTATCATTATCCATATCAAACATTCAAGCAATCAAGAATTCAAGTTCAAGTTTGAGGAAGCCATCAAGAGCCATCAAGCATTCAAGTCTTCATTCCTCTCATGCAATCAAGATATTTTATTCTTTATATATAGCTTCTTTCCCCTATTGGAGGCCAAGAAAAGGAGTTTTATATCAAGGAAGGAGATATACTTGCATCCATCAAAGCTTTATTCTTCTCATTATTTCCCTATCATACATTGTAGAAAGTTACAACATCTACTACATGAGGTTTTGTCTTGTGTTTAGTCAAAGCTACTGCATCAACATTCTTGATCACATTCAAGGAGGTAATTTAATCTACATGGTATGATATACTTCATTATTTAGATCTAATCTCTACTACATGATAATACATGTCTGCTTTATTTCATTTCATTTCAAGCTTAATTCCTAAACATGGTTTTGACTGAGGAAAATCCCTTTCCAAAAACTTATTTCCCTAATTTTTTGCATGTAGGAACATGTTGTGAAGTTATGGTTTTAGATTTTAGAAGTACAGGTGTAGACATAGGATCTCAAAGAGTTTCATTAGATTTGGAACTATTGGGAATAATTTGACTTCTCAACTTGTCCCTGGATACAAGTTGACTTCTTGACTTGTCCCTGTACTTTTTGGCTGAAAATTGTAGAGAAAATAGTTACAGATCTTAGTTTCCCAGATATGGAGTTACAGATGATTCTAATGTTCCAGCGATAGTTAAATTTAATTTCAAAGTCCAAATCTCTTCTTGTTTCAAGGTGAACTTATTCTTCCCTTTTCTTGCATTTAATTTCATAGATCAGGTTTCCTTTCATATTACTATTTCCTCTCTCTTTAAGAATACCAAATCCTTCTTAACATAGATCTTTCATTAGCACCCTTCTTCCTTTGGTTGTGCTAATAAGATTCATTTAAGGGTGGGTTTGTTTTATAATGTATATGAGCCCACAAATTTGTTGAGTGATCTACATTCTAGCATTGCTCACCATTTTCCACTATACATTTTGGTGAACTTGAATCATTGCATTTCCATTTTAATTTTGGTGGTAGATCTCCTTTGTATGCATTTCATTCTTACATTTTATACATTTATTTTTATTTTTGCATTCATTGATAAAAAGAAAAAGACATAAAAATTGCATATTGTTCATAGATCCATTCTTGCATTTACATTTTAAAATTAATAAAAATCTAAAAATATTTTCTTTTCATGCATTGTTAGTTGCTTTCATTCTTTGTTTCAAAACTTTAACTTGTTTTGTTACAAAATGCCTAATTTATTTGTCCAAATTTTTACTTCTTTTGATGATCCATTTAGCAGCCAAGATTTGGATATGATGGATGAAGTTCTTGATGACTTCATCTCTACTAAGTCTTCATTTACACCTCCTAAACTCTCATTTTGTCAAAATTTAATTAATGCGATACAAGTATTTAGGGTTTATTATAATCTCCTCTATGAACAATTCAATTATTCATCTTCCAAAGATTCACTTCCTCACAAGGACATATTGATTCAGGAATTGAATTTTAAGCCTTCTCTTAATGATACCACTCTTTGGGATGATCCATTAGAGAATGATGTTAATTATTCTCTTGATGTACCTCCCCCATGAGACTAGCTTTGTACAAGATGATGGTTTTGTGATGGAAGAGGGTAATATGATTGAAAATGACACATCTCCTCCTCTCTATTACACTCATCATCCCTCTAGAGATGAAGCAATAATGAGTTATGATTCTCCTTCTCCTAAATTTTTAATTGAAAGTACCTTAGAAGAAAAGGATTATATCCTTTATTCTCTCCATTTTCAAAATGAATCTTTTGAGAAAAAATAACCTAATAAATTCAATACCATTCAAGATACCCCTAAAAAAAACTAGTGATTTTTATAAAGGTGATATACAACCTGATTATCATCTAGTACCATACACATACTGAAGAGGATAATATGCTTAATGTCTTTCCTTCTACAAATCCAACCTTATAAAATAAGGATCCTAATCAATTCAATCCTATTCAGTATCCATTTACTTCTCCAATTATTTCACCTATACAAATAGGTAATCCATCAACTCTTTAAGATGATGATTGGGGAACCTTAGACTTCACACCAACATTCCATAGTAAAGACAAAACACTTGAATTCAAACACCTTATTTTGACACAGGTATGGATATTGATTGATCCTCTTTAAATTTCAACCCAATTATACCTAAAATAGACCCTTACCTTTTTAAACATCAAACCTTCTTGATGGAAATGGTATAGGATGTTTGTAAAAAAGCATTGAAAAGAATCAGAAATGCACATCACTGTTGCAAAAGAAACTCTAGATTTACAACTTTCCTATTTGAAAAATGAATCTATAAATTATTCTTCTAATTTATTACCACACCGAGAGAATATTTTATTTGAGCTTCTTAAAGCTAACTTAATTACTCTTCCATTGAAAAATTGAAAAAATAGCAAAAATAAACACGACAATTATTCCATTTGTATGTATCATAAAATTCATGGCCATGAGACTAATGAATGTTATGATTTAAAGTGTAAAATTAAAGAATCATTGATTGTGGTATGATTTAAATGAAGTATAATAATGAATGTCATATTTTTTATGATCATTCTAAATAATATCTATGTTCCTATTATGTTTCTCCTCACTATGTGACATTTTTAGCCTATCCTTTGCAGACTCATTGTCATTTATGATGGTTCAATTTTAAGGTGAAATCATCCTTTATGTGAAACATAATAGTCCTTTTTCCTTGTCTCCTCACTTGGGGGAAAAGAGAAATTTTTCACTCTCATATTTATCCCAAGGACCCATTCTTCTCCCTTTGTTGACTCATTTTTTTAGAGATGACATCCAATCTTGCATGAATTTTATTTTTACATAAGGATATTCTCTTTTTCAAGATATTGACATCTCAAGTTGAAACCTTATTCTTTCTTGATAGCACATGTATATTATAAATAAAAACCACTTAGGGAGCATAATGTGTCATCTTTTATCAAGTATCCCCTTACCTAGTAATAGGGAAGGTGTGTATACTTTATCCTCCTTCTTATTTCTCTCTTTCTTTCAAATCGATCCTATATCCCTTGTGCACTTTTTTCTTTTATAGTATGATGCCCTTTATTGCATGAATTTGTTGTTTTAACTGAAGGATCTTCTCTTTTTTAGGTGATTTATAGCCCGAGTTGTAACCTTATGATTGATTTAAAATACATATCTATTATAAAAGATCTATCACTTAAGGTACATATTGGGTTATCATTTTTTTCCCAGGTCTTCTTGATTGGGGAGTAAGGTCTTTCTATATCATCTTTTTATCCTTTTAAAGGACCCATTATCTCTTTTTTGATCATCTCTTTTATACTATGATTTCCTTCCATGTATGGACTTATTTCTTAGGATATTTCTCCTTAATGAGATTGGTATCCTACTTACAATTTATTCCTTGCTTGGAAGTGCATATATTGTAGAATTGGGTTGATCACTAAGGTGACATAATGTAGCATCCTTCTCTCTCCTCTTCATCTCTTCATGGATTGGTATTAATTTATGATGGTACATCTTTTCTAGTATGAGATAATTTGTTTCATGAAAGATACATACATATTTTCTTAATAATGCCTTTCATGCCTCAAATGGAATGTCTATCACAAAATAATCTTCCATGTCATTCATCTCTTTCTCTGATGAATTTTTTACTGTATAATGTGATGCCTTTTCTAGCGTAAATATGTCTATTTTATATTTAAGAGTTTTCTCTAGTTTCTGATTTATTTCACTTAGAATGGTATATATGTCATCTTTCCTTCACACCTTTGGGGAAAGGTTTCATTTTTTTCCTCTTTTTCTTTTCTAAGGATCTACTTTCCTTAGTATAGTGGTATTTATTTATCATATGACATTCTTTTCCTATAAAGAATTATTCATTTTTCTTTAGGTTGCATTCTTATGCAAGAGGTGTGCATCCTTGGACACAACCTCTTCTTTATTTGTAAAAATATGTTCATCATAAGAAAATTCCCTTACTTTTCATTTCAAAGTATGTTATCCTTCATCAATAATCCCTTTTTTACCTAGCAGTAGGGGGCTAAAAGGCTGCATTCTTGTTCTCTTCCCCTTTTTGTCTTGAAGATGTTATCTTTGTTTAAAAACTCCTCTTGAATGTAGATGTTGTGCAGACAATATCTCTTCCTTTCGAGGGTCTCTTCCCACAAGAAGAATATCTTTTCATGACTATCTATTTTATTATCTCACAAGAGTCATCCCTCTTGGCTAAGTTTATGGCATACATTATTTCTTTAAGGATATATTCTTGTGGTTGGAAGTAGGTAGTCTTGTTCTCTTTCCTTATGATGTCGCCTAAGTATCCATAATAAGGAGGGAGGCATACATAAGGCCTCCCTTGTACAATATATGCAACTTTTTATTTATGGATCCACAAGACTGATCCCTAAGCTACCCCTAAGCACAAAGTTTTTGAAGTTGCCCTTAAGTGCAAAGTTTTCAAAGCCACCCCTGAGTGCAAAATCTTTCAAGCCATCCCTGAGTGCAAATTTTCTTCAAGCCATCCTTGAGTGGAAAGTTTTTCAAACCACCCTTGAGCGCAAATTTTTTTTAAGCCACCCCTCTATGCAAAATATTTCAAGGTAGAATTGACTAGCATAATGAAGATTTATAGGCCATCGATTATCCTTCCCTCTTTCTTTGGGATAAGTGGAAATAGCATAACACAAATTTCTAGACTTTACTTCCCCTCTTCTTATTCTCCCATGAATCACCTATCATAACACAACTTGCTATCCTATTTAACCATTTGTCTCTTTCTCTTTCCCTCCATGCTCTCATGGCTATGCTACTGGTTGACTTTCTCTTTCTATGGGATCAATTATGCTCTTTCAATAGCTTTACAGATATGATATTAGTGGATGGGACATTTTTTATCGAGTTCTCTTTCACTAGTTGATTTGGAGTATTTTTTTTAGTACTAACCCAATTTGTGTGTTTTGCCTTTTTTTATTTTTTTCCTTTCTTTTGGTCTCTTTTGCATGGATGTGAAGTTTTGATCCTTGGTTTTGGGGATTAAATCCTTGAACTTAGTACTCTCTCTCTCTCTCTCTCTCTCTCTCTCTCTCTCTCTCTCTCTCTACCATGAGCATGAGCTAGTCTCATACTCCTGCTAAAGTGGGGCCTAAATTTATCAAGATATAAATTAAGCACCTAACTTGTGCTCATTTTGGGACAATTTTGTGCCAAATTTACTGTATTTTCTATGGTAGGACCTCATACTACACTTAAATGCAAACATGATTCAAATATGGGTGCTCCTCCTCCTTTAATATTACTTTAATTTTAGGTTGGTTCGTGAATCTAGGATTGATTTACCTTTTTCCATCCAATCCCATAATTTTTTTCCTCATCTAGGACCTATCTAGTTATTTTAGGATTTCAAGATCTATCCTGACTCTGTGGCAACCAATATTTTCTCTACCCACTCCTTCTCACCTTTCCTGATATCCCCTAGGATTTTGTGCTGGTTCAACCTAGGAGAAGTAGATCTATCAACTTGTCCCTAGTGTAAAAGTCAAGATCCCAACTTCTTCCCTAGGGTGCAGGTCAATTCTTGACTTGTCCCTGGGTTTTGAACCCAGATATGGCCCAGGGCCTGATGTCGGGGTTTCCTTCTAAGGTTTAGATGTATGGTTATACTAGATTCAATTTGGGCCCCAAAATGAGTATAAAATGACATACTCTCCCTTCATTTTATCATCCATAATCTATTTTAATTATCCACCAATCATATACAAGCTATAATCAAACATTCAAGCAATCAAGCATTCAAGTTCAAGTTCGAGGAAGCCATCAAGAGTTCAAGTTTGAGGAAGCCATCAAGATCCATCAAGAATTCAATTCATCATTCCTATCATGAAATCATGGTGTTTTCTTCTATAGATCTAGCTTCTTTCCCCCATTGAAGGCTAATAAAAGGAGTTTTCTATCAATGAAGGAGATCCACTTTCAGCCATCAAAGCTTCATTCTTCTCTCTTCCCCTATCATACATTATGGTGAATTACAACATCTACTACATGTGATTTTGTCTTATGTTTAGTCAAAGCTATTGAATCAACATTCTTGATCACATTGAAAGAGGTAATTGCATCTACATGGTATGATATACTTCATTATTTAGATCTAATATCTACTACATGACAATATATTTCTACTTTATTTTATTTCATTTCAAGGTTGATTCCTAAACAAGGGGTTGAATAAGGAAAACCACTTTCTGTACATTTCTTTCCTTGATTTTCTGTGTGTAGGAACAGGTTGCAAAGTGATGGTTTTAGATCAGAGAAGTATAGGTACAAACACAAGATCTCAAAAAATTTCATAAGATTTGGCACAACTCAGAACAAGTTGACTTCTCAACTTGTCCTGGTATGAGTCAAATTCTTAACTTGTCCCTACAATTTTTGGCTAAATATTATAGAGAAGATACTTACAGGTTTCAGTTTCCTAGATCTAGAATTACAACTCATTTTGACATTCCGACGATAGTTAAATTCAATTTAAAAGTCCAAATATCCTCTAGTTCTTGTTTCAAGGTGCACTTTTTATTCCCTTTTATTGCATTTACTTTCATAGATCAGATTTCATTTCATATTACCATTTCTTCTCTCTTTAAAAATACCGAATCCCACTTAACATATATATTACATTAGCACCCTTCCTTCTTTGGTTGTGCTAATAAGAATCATTTAAGGATGGGTTTGTATATGAGGCTAGAAATTTGGAGAGTGATCTACATCCTAACATTGCTCACTATTTTCCACTATACAAGTTTGAATTTTTTAGGAAGAGAACTAAAAGTTGGGTCATACAACTCAATAAATAAACTTACCCACTCAATCTTTTGAGGCTTGCAACATTTTGGAATCTCCCCATATACTTTCATGATCCTTTTGATTAGAGAAAATGGATGCTCTCCTTTCTATTTCCTTATGCCAAATAATGTATAAATATATGTTGTAAATCTTATGACTAAGAGGGGAGGGGGGAGGGGTGAATTAGTACAAATAGGTAATGAAAAAAATCAACCACCGATCTAATTAATTACACTAGAAACTTCCAAACCAAAAAGTATATAAGTGAAGTAAACAAATAATAGTAAAAAATATCAAGCATCCACAACTTAAAGACTCATAACACATATTTTATCATGGAAACCCTTGTTAGAGGGGAAAAAACCATAGAGGGGATGACACCCACAAGCCCAATAAATGTATTAAATGAGTTTTCCTTGTTAGGAGCCACAAATACACTTTCTGAGGGTTCACCCTGTTAGGAGTGATTAGTACACTTTTAGGAGTATAATCAGACCAACTATGATCTACCTCACTAGAGGATTTAAAACCTCAATAAAGAAGCTACAGTGTTAAAGGATTTAAAAATAAGAATCTGTTAAAGTTCACCCTGTTAAGGGATTTTCCCTACTGCAACTGTTAGTGAACTACAAGATTGTTGATCTATAGAATGAAATTGATTTCATATTAGATCCTTTATGCTCATTTTCTTCCTAATGCTATACTAATCTCTTCTCCTTCAATTCATGACCACCCAATCTATAAATATGATCGCAACCCTAAATCAAATGATTTAGTGCTCCTTATATAGACTTTCATTAGGTAAAAAATACCTAGCACATTCTATCATAGTCAACCAAAAATATTAACTAACCTCCTTGAAAACAACGTCAACAACATCCAATATGACATCCTCAAAAATTATTACCAATATTAAAATTACTATGTCGGCCTCAGATCCACCGCCTTAATCAAATAAATATGAATTTCTAATCGGTGATCAGATAGGTATACTACCTTCTCACTTTAAAACATACTTCAATAAAAACTTAAGATAAACTGTTGCAGTTGGAATTATGGATTCCATATACCATATTAATTATATATCTCCAATAAAAAAATCTTAATCTTTCCTCATCTTGACCACTATCACAATCTGTATTTGATACTATTCTTCCTGAACACCAATCAACATACATAGTTGATCTTACCTTTATCGATCATGTTCAGTGCTTACCGATCACTGTAATCATGACAAATGAATATATTTCCATCAATGAAAAAAAAATATGCATCCACACATGACCTCTTTTCATATCTCATCCAAATATCTCATAATGCCAACAATCTCCCCCTTTGGCATTGATGGCAGAAAATTTCAAAAATAAAATCTTCTCAAAGTTCTTAACAAGTTCAAAATGTTGTCATGCATAAATTGTCAAAAATAAATATTACATACATTCATAAAACTCATACTCCCCCTTAAATTATACATGCCATCATATCTATCTATTTCTATCTCACATCATTCTCTCCTACACAATATTCTCCCCCTTTTTTGTTAACAATGAAAAAGGATTATAGGTACTTAACAGAATTATATTCTATCAAAAAAATCTTTAAAATTTGAGTTTGCAGTCTCGAAAGTCTTTTCTGATGATTCTTTTAAGCACTCCATAGATAAAATCTGTCCATTTATAACCGATGCTAATCCTTCCATATCATCCAAAGTGTTCACCTCTTATAGACTTAGGATAATTTCTGCATCACTCACATTTTGTTGCATAAGATCTATGGTGGGGGCTAGGTAAGTTTGTAGCTCCGTAAGTGATATTATTATTTTATCTTTCTCAACTTGGAACTTCTTCATGTTGTATGACATCACATTCACCTTATCAGTGTATGCTAAAAATGAACTATTTAAGGGATCAAACTTTGTAACCAAAGCATCAAGATCTTGTTAGGCCTCCTCTCTCTTCTTCTCTAAGTCCTATGTAGAAGATGTAAACTTTGAAACCTTTACAAGTATCTATCCTATCTCCTATAGAATTTCCTTCATTTTTTTCACCAAAACTGCAAGTGACTCTATTCCCACTAATATGATCACATTCAACTTGTCAGATTTTTATTTCTCATATTCTTTCATAACTAACTCAATAGATGCATTCTCCAAGTTAGATACTTGATTAGAAATGGCCTTGACCAATATATCCAATTGATTAATAAGATTATCATGTTTTTCATATATCACTCTAGGTAGTAAATTCCTAATGATGTTTCTCGCTCCTTTTAGTATTCTGAACTTCTTTTTCTTTCCCTTCACTCTGTCTCTTTTAACTTTCTCCTTTATTTTATCAGACATTTTCAATAGTTCTCTAGGTCTCATTTGAGTAAGCCAATAGTTGTTTGCATTTCTTCATCTTTAGATTTTTCTTTAGAACTAATTAGATTCTTTGATTTTCTCTTCTTCATTGTACTACCTGCACCAATTAGACTTAATTTCCTCTTTACGAAAAGTAGAGCCTCATGATCCTTTTGATCTATCACTTCCTCAGTAATCTATACTTTTGGTTCTTCAACATCAGTTTGAGTTTCAATGTTTTGTGTTAGCTCTAGGATATTAGAGATAGCATTATCTATGACATCAATAACCTATTCATTTTCTCTTACTTGTGCTTTTCTATCTTCTTCAACCAATTTGACTTTAGTAGTAGGCTCAATCTTTACAAACTTTATTAGTAAATCCACTATCTCATCTCTTACCAATTTTATTTCTCTAATGAGAATTATTGTATCTTTGTTATTTTTTTTAGATACTTCTCTTAATGCTTCAACTGTCAACTCTATCTGTTTAGTAGACAATTCAGGTTGTAAAATTGTAAGTTCTTATTCCATCATTTCATAGTCAATCTTGAAAACTTCTCTCTATCTTTTGTCAATTGCATTAAATAGTTCCTTGGGTACTATCTTGCATAGTTTACTAGGAAATTTGCAAAAAATATGTAGACTTTATATAACTTAATCTTCTATCTCTCTTTTCTCTTTATTGTCAAATTTGTCAAAGTGAGTCCACACTTCTTTCATTCTTCCATGTTCCTTAATTTATTTAACAATGTTCTTAAGAATAACAATATTGTCAATTTTATCACCTTCCACAATAGGATCCTTATTATCTCTCCATTCCTTTTGATCTTTTTTATACTCATTTTCAACCTTTTCTTCTTCAGTCTTTTCTAAACTTCCTTTGTTACTCTTTGACTCTTTATAGCTTGATGTCATTTCTTTCTTTCTTCTATAAGTTCTCTGAATAGTTTCAGGTGTCTCCTTTTCTGTCTCATTCTTAATAAGAGGAGTAGAAGTAGATGTAGATGTTGTTTGTTTCAGTACTAAACTCCTTTGTCATGCCCAAATTCACACCAAAAACACATTATATATATTTTTATTTTAAGGATAATATTTTAACTAAGTTACAAAGTTTTACAGTTGTACAAGATTTGACTAAGGTAGGTCTATAGATTTATATCATCAAGTTTAAATTTAAAATGTTTAAGTTTACGATTTTTGAAGAGAGAGATGTTGAGGTTTACTAAGAGGGGAATCATGACAAGGTTTATACTTGCAAACGTCCCTCACCCCTATGGAAAATCAAATCATTTGGTTAGAAAGGTTACAAAATAATAATGTCATTAAAATTCATTGTGCGATAAATTAATAGACTAATAAAAGACAACTAAAATAATTTAATCATCATATTAAATCTAGATGTTATTAAATTCCTTAGGGTTGGTTAGCATCCCAACTTTTAAGGTGTACGTTTACGTTGCACACAAATATTGATTTCCCCCAAGGTAACCTAAAGGTTGAACTAATTGATAATAGTTTAATTAATAAAAGTCCCATAAATTTCTTCTAATAAACGCTTTAATATTTACTTTCAATATCAAAAATTACGTTGCTTTATGTTGATCTATAATATTACTTATACAATGACTATTATACTGGCCAAATTTATTGGCCACATAAGGGTAACATTATAAAGTTTATCTTTAGTTACAACCTATTTAATTTATTTAATATTATCCTGCCACTAACAACCTCAAGAGTTGTTTAATTATTGACTACGTTCTTGATTTCAAAATTCATCTATTAAATAATTGATCTAATAAAATTAGATTGGATCTCAAATATTTTACATTGTCAAGTTTAATTATTAATAGGGAATATTTTTCCCTAACTTAATCTAATAGAGCTAATTTAAATTGTGCATCCATCTATAATTGCACTAAGCTTTTAACGTTATTTTTAAATATGTTTATCTAAAAACTCCACATGATAAATCATTTGAAATAGAAGTGAGAAGTATTAAAGTCCCTATTTAAGTCTAAACTCATTTAAAAAACCACTTTCTAAAAAGGAATGATAAAATAACAATGCCATAAAGTTGAGAGGAAAGAGGGTAAATTTGAATTTTGCTCTTTCCCTAACCCTAATATGAAATTAGGGTTAGGGTGAGATTTTCAACACTCATAAACATATTTCCCTTTCATTTTTTTTCTCTTCTCTCTCTTATATACTATCTCCAACCCTAGCTGTGTTTTTTTTTGTGTGTTTTCATCTTTGTATATGCAGGTTTTAATGGTGGACAAAGGGAGAGAAGATCCCTCCAACATATATATACATAAAAATAATAAAATAAAAAAGGCCATAAATTTGAGAGGAAAGAGGGTAAATTTGAATTTTGCTCTTTCCCTAACCCTAATATGAAATTAGGGTTAGGGTGAGATTTTGAACACACACACACACACACACACATATTGTAGGCTAGGTGACTAAGAGGGGAGGGGGAGGTGAATTAGGAACCAACAAAACTTCTTCACTTTTATCATTTATTAGATTGTCTAATATAATTGGATGCATAGAATAGAAAAGCAATAAACATTCATAACACTTGACACAAGAAATGGTGACCCAGAAACCTTCCAAATAGAAAGTAAAACTAGGGTGGGGATGATACCCACAAGCTTTAGAACTGCAGTAATAAAGTTGGTCGGTTAAGGCTTACAATTGACCACTTTTGATGGTCTACCCTGTTTGGAGTAATAATGACTATTAGGTCCACCTTGTGAAAGGATTTATACAATGTAGTTAAGTATGAACTTTGTTAGGAGATTTGAGAAGGACTATTAGATCTACCCTATTAAATGATTTTGACCGATACACCTGTTAGAATGAATCAGTGAATGATCTTCTATGCAAATATAATTTGCTGAATAAGATCCTTTGATGTAGTACTAATCACCTAAATGTGATAGACGAGTCTCTTCTATTCCTTTATACTACTATGGCCTTCTAATCAATCTACCACTTCATATTCAATGTTGTTCTCATGATTGATATCTCTTTTGGATAAATAAAGTGTCTTAGATATATACCTATCCAAATCAATTACCTCCAGAAGTCAGCTACTATTATATCAAATAGTATTAAACAATATTTACTAAGTTAGCCCAAAGCTGATACTCGGGTCCAGTAATCCACTCGGGTGATATACTGACACTCAAGTGACACAGTGAACTTGGCAACTCTGGCACTCAGTTGACACTAGGTGCTCAGTCCACATTGACCACTCAGAGATGGTATGCAACTTAGGTGACATTGCTAACTCGGTAGACACTGCTTGGAACTAACTGCTCGGTCGACACTGCAACTGCTTGGCTTAGTCAACAGTGCTAGCTTAGTTAACACTGTAACCATATGAATGACTAAGTGTTTTGGCACTAATTGACAATATTTCTTTCTATAAGCTCTACAATCTCCCACTTTGGCATTAGTGACAAAAACACTTATCATACCAAAAAATATGATCAAATAAATTGATGAGTCAAAACTCCTCCTTTCCATGTTCTCAAGTTCTAGCTCAGTTTTGACAACTTCTCTGCAACTCGGGTACAACTTATTCTATTTTTTATTTTTCAAAACTATTTTTTTAACTCTTCTATATATCTTTCTCTTCTTTGTACATGTATTTCCACATATATATACATATATATCCTATCTTTTCCCCTTATTTTTGACACAAATTCCAAAAATGAATATCTACAAGGTAATACCAAAATGTGAAAGGAAATCACTACATACCTTCAAAATTTAAGACAAATCCTTGTCCTAATTATCTTGCAACACCTTCAGGATGTGCAACTCAATCTAAATTTCTACAGACAACTCCATCATAAGCTCTGCAACTGAAAAAATTGTTATCATGGATGAGTGTCTTTGCATGAGCAATATGTTTTTGCATGACATCCATATGAGGAATGAGTTGGATTTGAATTTATGATAGGGAGTCCCTTGTTCTTCCTTCTTCCCTTAATAGCTTTTCTTGTAGATCAATCAGATACCCAATCTTAACAAAATGTGTTGAACTTGAACTAGGATTAAGTGCCAACTGGCTTGCACTTGTCTTCAAATCAATGTCAATCTTTGTCATCTTACTCTTTATTTCCATGGTAAAATTTGATGTGTCACTCAACTTTACAAATAATGCCACAACATTATTCACAGTGGTTTCTAGAGAGTTGATGATAGTGGATAGCTTCACTTGATCTATTGTAATCTTACCTGCAACATTCTTGAGAACCTTATTCTCAAATTTTCTCTCTTCCTTCTACAACAATTTCTCCTGACCACTTAGATCATGGTTAAACATGTGAACTATGTCAACAAGTTGGTCCATTATAGAGTCTTTCTCATTGACTTCAATCTCTAGTGTATCAAGGAATATACCTTTGATGTCCTGTAGCTCTCTGTCCCTTTTCTTCTCATCTTGGAGCTTTGTTGTTTTGCTCTTTTCTTCCATATCTCCCCAAGGATATCCATTTTCTCGACTATCAAGCTAGAAAGATCCCAATTAGGAATCAAAATGTCTTCCTCAAGGTCAACTTATTCTGTAATTGTTTCCTTTTCTTTACCCTTGACCTTGGGATTAGATGAATGAGTGATTTCCTTACCTTATCTATCCTCATCCTTATCCTCGGTGTTTAGTTGAAGTAGGTCATTAACTGTTATAGCACCAACTATAGAATCAATATCAACTATACAAATATTCTAAGTGACGTATTGTGACTCGGTTTGGCTTGGCCTAGTAGTAGGTAGAGAATGATGCTCGGTTCCTACTAAACTTGATGTAGACTTTGTGGTCTTTTCCTTGCTCAAAGATAAGATAATTTGAGTAGGTGATTGGGGAAGGGATGTCATTACTACCACTGCTATCTTCTCTACATCAGTTTCCTCAATGGTTTGCACCTTAGGTAGTTCTTCATCTTTAACCTGTACAAAAGGTTCTATACATAAATCCTTTGTCTTATCATCTACCTTGTCTCCCTTGTCATAAAAAAATGGACTTCCACAACCTAGTTGCGGTCTACACAACATCCTCTATTTTCTTTCCTAAAACTTGAAAGGTTCTCAACCTTGGAGTATGTCTACTTTCATACTTAGACATAGCATATTTTACTTCCTTATCAATCAAAGTAGTCATGACTCTCTTCAAGGTTTGTTTTCTGATGTCCCTTTCAATTTGGACTGCATTATTCTAGTGAATGGTGATTACCTTAAGAAGGTCTTTAGTCATTTGGATTTTCAATTTATTTTTCCTCTAACCTTGGACTTAGCAATCTCTTATCTTCTTGTGCCATTTCTCTGTCATTTTCTGCTTGGTTCTTTTGTTCCATGACTTCACATATTTTGAGTAAATGAATTTATTGTTCTCTTCAATTTTTTGACTTCTTCATGTAAAGTGAGATTATTTGCAAGTAGGTCGAATGGTTGCATCAGCTTCTTTAGAAATTCTTTCTTTGCACAAATCTTCAATTCTTTCTTTTATGTAACCTTTGTCATTCATTTGCATTGCTGCTAAACTTCTGATAAGAGAACCTTTTATTTGATACCAATTGTTGGAAATATATTGTAGGCTAGGTGACTAAGAGAGGGGGGGGGGGTGAATCAGGAACCAATAAAACTTCTTCACTTTTACCCTTTATTAGATTGTCAAATCTAATTGCATGCATGGAAGAGAAAATAAATAAAAATTCATAACACTTGACACAAGATATGGTGACATAGAAACTTTCCAAAAAGAAAGTAAAACTGGGGTGCGGATGATACCCACAAGCTATAATGCCACACTAGGGAACCCAGGAGAACTAACCTAAACTTGCAACTAAGTTAATAGGATAATTTTTTTGAAAAAATTCTTATAAACAATAATGTTAACAATGTGGAAGCAAAACATGAGATAACATGACATACACATTAGTACAACTCAACATAAGTTACAAATCTTGAGGGTTCGCTGACATAGAATTTATTAAGCAAAATAATCTACAAGAACAACTATAAATAACTTAACACAAAGGATACATCAACTGAATCTGATAATATACATCTCACATAATAAGACTGAACTGCCTCACAATAGGTGCTCAGTAACTGTGCCCAAAGCCTCTCTTAGGAATAGTTCATTCAATCTAAGGATTACTTCTCCCACCATGAGGTGCATTTAGTTTTTCAACCCAGGGATGTATACTTGAAATGGTATGACACTATATGTGCACTAAGTCCCTTAAAGAGTCATTCTACCTATGCTGCAGGAAGGTAAAATGCATGAAAGGAATCTATGCTAGAGCTGCAGGAAAGGAAACACACTTACTCCTTATTGAAATGAATGCTGCCAATTGTAAAATTTGCTTAGGCCTATTCCTTCAACCTAGAGAATTCACTATAACTATCCTTGCAGGTGCTACAGGAACATTCACAAAGTAAAATGTTGCAGGAAGAAACTGTAATCTTCTATCTAGAATGCTAGGAATGCTAAAAGTAAATCTACTCTACTCTATTCTAATCCACCTCCCAAGTGGGCCCCCTTGGTCCACTTCTACTAATCTATTAACACATAAGATAAACCAAAAGTCACTTCATTATATTTTAAGAACTGATTACATAAGAATGATACATAAAATTGGAAATGAACTTGCTGTGCAAGATACAACACCGTGTTCCCCAAAACTTCCAAACTTATAAATTAATAGTCCAATCCCTATAAATAGAAGATCGACACTTTATTCTAAAACAAAAAAGAAAAATATTTGATTGAAATCATGCTAGAGAAGAAAAGGGAAAGGGAACAGCCCACGACATATGCAATAAAGTCTGGGTGACCAAGTCAAACACGATGAGAGTGTAGAAGGAATATAGAAGTGCTAAATTCCTACATTCCTGGAACTCATTTGTAGTATCCATGTCTTCTAGTGCCATGATGGTTACTCATTGCAACTAGATTTAAACACTCTCTTTTAAATTCTGTCGACCACTCTCAAGCGGCTCCTACTTCCTAGCAAGTTAGTTATCATGCAAAGATATTCATACAAGTAAACTTAATAAAATTTATCCAAATATTAGAATACACATTCTGATTTCTATATGAAATACTGCAACATATATAATAGTGTAAAAACATGACATAACTATCTACCCATGGGTTTGACGGTTCTAATTGTACTTTGACACAAGTTCAACTGATCATAAGTCCAAAAATGTTTTGTTAATACTTAAAAATAGAGTATAAAGATTAATATAATAGAGACAGTAAATGGTCTCATCATCTGCCCTTTGGTAAGTTGACACTTGTCCTCAAGCATTGCAACTTCTAGTAGTTACTCGAAAATCACCAACCTCCATCCTTCCTCACCTCTGGCTCTTGAAAGTGTAATAGAATCTCCTTGTCTTTTCCCAGACACCCACTTTGTGATCCTCCTACAACTGGTCAAGCCTTTTAGCATTGATGTCATACAGGGGCCAAAGTAGCCTGGGTGGCTGCATGGTGAGTGGACACCACAGTTCTTATCTAATTTTCCTACCCAGCTGCATGTATTTTGGTGCTCTGTGAATGGATACTTGGAGGTTGATAGGGCTGTGTGGCTCTGACTTCTTAAATTCTTCAGGTAATCTACTCCATCTGCTTCTGGCACCAGCCAGGGCTCTCTGAAAGATGAAGTAAGACATGTCGCCATACTCTGCATAGACCTCTATTCTTATCCCAAAAATTTTATCCCTTATTTCCTCTTTGATTTTTCCATAGGTCAGATTGAGCCAATCTCTAAGGAGTACATCTAGTTTTTTGCACTCTGCCCTCAATGGCAATGGTTCTGTTTTCTCCTGTTCCCTTTAATTTTCTAGCTATCTATCATAATTGGTCTCATTGTGCATCTAGGAAATTAATGCCCCTGGGTGTACATCACCTATGTAAAGTAGAGGGTTCCACTCAGTCTCTACTAGAATAATGAAGTTATAGGCCATTAGGGAGGGTCTGGTATAGGCCATACAATTCTTGAGCTGATTTAAACTCAGAGTCTATATCTTTAATGGTCATCATTAGTTAGAACAAGAGGAACTATTCTTTCAAATAGATGGCATAAACCCTAGGTGGTGGCCTACAAGTAATTATTTGATCAGCCAACTTAAGGGCATGATCCATCTTTTGTTTTTGTCTTGCCAATTACTCTTTTAACTCTGCAACCTCCTCCCCTTGCTCTGTTATTACTTTCTTCATTTTCTTTTTCTCTTCTACCCATAAAGTTGTTGTCAAAATATGCTTATTATGTAATCCAAAGAGAAGCGTCTACAAGGTTATTGGGCCACAATATTCTACCTGGTTAATTTTCCTCCTATGTTCCTTCCATGGCTGTTCTAAGAAACTTGTTAACCAAGTTTTTTTTATAGGGAACTAGGGCAGTCTCTAAGTAGGTTGACTGTTGGGTTATTAAGGCATTATCCTCATTGATGTCTGAGATATCCTGATGGATTTGTTGGGGTCTATTTTGAAATACATCAGGTTCATCTTCACATGTATCTTTTGGATTTTGAGGAATGTCTGGAATTTCAGACTGATTTAGGGAATCATCTAGAATAATTTGTACATGAGGCTCTTCATCAGATTGCTTGTGGGAAATGGGTTGGATTTTTGAGGAAAATCTAGGGAGTGTCCTCTCATTCTAGGGCTTCTTCACATAGGGGTTCCTTCAATCTCCATAACCTTTTTCTTAATAACCTTCTTTGGTTTCTCTGTTGCAGGAGTAACTGTTGCAGGAACTGACTTCCTTTTCTTCCCCTTTGAGGCTGTAGGGGTTTGTGGCTTGGATGCAAGAATGAAAGTTTCTCCCTCTAATTTTTGTTTTCCTTTCATTTGGGTAGAAGTAGGTACATTTCTCTCATTATCAGGTAAAGGCATACTTTCTTACATATTTTTAGTTTTTTCCCCCTTAGGTCTCTTGCTCAACAACTGGGCCAATATGTATTGCATCATCATGGCTAGATTGCACACTAGGGTTAACCTGAGGTTGCAGGGTTTTATAATGGAAAAAATCTGACCATACCAAGGGAGAGAAATCCATAAGAGATTTCTCTATTATCAATTTAATTAGGGCATGATGGGTGATAGAATTGACATTTTCTTTCTGGGTTTCCTCAGCTCTGATGCATAGCATATTGTACAAGAAATTGGGGACATTCATTGGAATATTATGCCTTATGTAACTAAGTAATTTAAAGTGATGTGTGTGCAAATTGGAAAATATTCCTTCACATGTAAAATACCTAATAATATGCATGGCCAATTCATTATATGGCAGAGGGATAGATATTATTTTGCACCCTTGTTTGTTAATCTCCAGAGGAGGGTCTTCGGTAGGGTAAACCGGGCCTTAGCTGATCTGGCATCATGCATATTGGGGTAGTGCTCCCCAACCATTGGTAACCCAGTAACTTCTACTATCCATTCTTCTATGGTGACCATTGTCAATCCCCATATAGTTGTTTGCCCTTCCTCAAATGTGTTTGCAAATTCAGTTGTTGCATCTTCATCAAACTCTGTTCACTTCAATAAATATCCTAACCAACCACATGCATTAAATATCCTTACTGCTTCAATATATGAAAGTAAAACACCATCTAATACTGGCTCATGTCTCTGCAATTGTCCTCCCATCTGTGCTTTCCAATTTTTTTCAACTTGTCTGCTCTCTAGTCGATAAATGCCTTATTCCTTCTTGAGTTTCAGACTACTCATTTTAAAACTATGGGTTTTCTTCTGAATTCCTCTGTTATTCTTAACATGAATAATGGTGATGTGTTTTAACAAGAGAAATTATATCTCTTATTGCGGGTTGCCACATAATTTAATTATTGGTCACATCAAGTCTAACAATTAGGGATAATTTGGGAATAAAGGTACAACAGTTGTGTGATATAGCAACGTGATTTTAATGAGACAAAGGCAAAGTATAGATTTGAGGTGACGTTAAGTATTTTAGGAGTAAATAGAAATGATATTTTAGGAATTAATACACTTCCCTGCCCCCTATGAAACATTGACAAGTGTCCTCACTTAGCATACTTGGCACGAGGTATGGAACTGGCTTAGTGCCATAATGATATAATCATCAAAATCTATGTGCTAAAAATGGAAAAAATTTGAAAATATTGTACCTATTATTTGATCATTGCACATGTGAGAAAAATGTGGTGAGAGTGGAAAGATAGTGGCAGTGGCTTACATCAGTGTACTTGGCTCTTATTTGAAGAAAAGAAAGGAAAATGGTGATGACGTAGAAGGTGGATGGGTGGAAAATAAAGAAATGAGATGAGTTGGAAAGAAGAATTAGAAAGTGAATGGAGAAATGGACTTCATGTAAACATGAAGTTTTTATTATGGACATGCTGGAAGGAAATATTTTAAAGAGCTCCAAGAAGAAGGTTTGCACCCTTTGCTGTAGGAAGTGTTACCTATTGCTCTTTTGAAACTTGTTGTCAGAATCACTGCAGGAACTCTTCTTTTGTTTGAGGCTGGTGATACAACTTTAGATGATGTTGATTGACTAATAAATTGAAGTGTACTGGGTCAATTGTGGTCAAATGGATGGCTCCATTGGTGAAGACATGGTTTATTTCATTGGCCCCAGCCATCTTGTCTACAACTTCCCTGGTATTTCTTTGAATCTAGAACCATACAGTAATGCCCAAACGCCAACTTGAAACTATTTACTCTTAATATGTGAATCATGCCACTTTTTCCTTTGCTTCTAGATTATTTCAATGCACTCTAGGACAGATTTGCACATTTCATCCAAGGAATATAGATGCATCAATCAGTCTTTCTGTACTGCAGGAAGATCAACATTTAACTCCAGTGCTATCTGCAAAGTTTTGTGTTCAGATTCAATGGGTAGCATTACTTCTTTTCCATGTAACAGCTCAAACGGAGTGAACCCTGTGGTGGTTTTCTAGGTTGTTCTATATTCCTAGATGGCTTCTGATAGTCTGCTACTCCAATCTTGGTGATGCAAATGAACTATTTTTGTTAAGATGGCTTCAATTTCCCAATTTGTAACTTTGGCCTGTCCATTAGCTTGAGGATGATAGGGGCTTGAATTCCGATGTATGATATTATATTCCTTCATGAGATTTGTTATCAGATAAGTTCTCTTGGCACTCCATATCTGGTGAAAATTTCATCATACAAAAATTCTGCAACCTTATGATCCCGAGCATGCTTCATGAATTTTACTTTGACCCACTTGGTCAGATAATCAGTGTACACCAGGATGTAAGAATTCCCATTGGATGGAGGGTCTATTGGGCCAATGAATTCCATGCCCCATTTTTCAAATGGAGTTACCACCACCTATGGATTGAGGGGCATTTCATCTGATCTTGTTGGTTGACCCATTCTCTGACATTTATCACATTTCCTTGTGTAGCAGGCTACATCCTTGTGAAGTGTAGGCCAATAATATCCAGTTGTTAAAATCTTTTGGGCTATCCTTTTTGCTGCAAAGTGTCCCCCACATGGCTCATTATGACATGCATGGAGAATGTCTCATCTTATCACACACATCTTCACATTACTTGGTCAGGTCTAGTGTAAAATAATAGTATGTTATCAATCCAAGAGAAATGGAAGCTTTTCTCTACAAGTAGTCTCCTATCCTTATAAGAGAAATGTGTTGGCATTTTATTAGAGGCAAGGTAATTAGCTATATCAGAATACCATAGACTTTGGATAGAAATATGAAATAAATTCTCATCTGGAAATGTATAATCTATCAGAGTAGTATCTTCTTCAGCGTGGTGGGTTCTAGATAGATAATTAGCTACCACATTTGCCTTCCCAGGCTTGTCAATGATGGTAATGTCAAATTCTTGCAAAAGAAGAAGCCATCTTTCTAACCTGCCTGTGATGACAGGTATGTTCATGAGATATTTAATTTTTGCATGGTCAGTATGAACAAAAATGGGATAACCAGTTATATAATGGAAGAATTTGTTCAGAGCATAAACTATTGCTAGTAATTCTTTCTCAGTCATTGTATATTTTAACTCTGGTCCATGGAGGCTCTTGCTAATGTAGTAAATAGAATTCTCTAGGTTACTAGACTTTTTTCCTAGGACAACACCTATTGCATAGTCTGAAGCATTTGTATGAATGTGAAATGGAAAAGACCAGTCAGGGCCCCTAAGTATTGGTGCAGTTGTCAACAGTGACTTCAGCTGCAGGAAGGATTCATCAAAGTCCTTTGTCCAAACAAATTCATCCTCTTTGGTAAGAAAAGTACATAGAGGGATTTGAATAAAATTTTGGATAAACCTCCTATAGTAGCTAGCATGTCCTAGGAAATACCTAACATCCTTTTTATTTGTAGGGATAGGTAGTGTGAGAATTACCTCTATTTTTGCAGGATCTACCCGGATTCCATCTTCAGAGATAAAATGTCCCAACACTACACCTTTCTGCATCATCATGAAGCATTTCTCACTATTAAGAGACAAGTTGTGCTCTGGACATCTTATTAGTACTCTTTCCAAATTCTTCAGGGCTTCCTCAAAGGTGACACCAAATGTAGTGAAGTCATCCATATCAATCTCCATACAATCATGTGATATGTAAGCAAAGATGCTAATTACAGCTCTCTAGAAAGTAGTTGGTGCATTGCATAAGCCAATTGGTAATACAAAATAAGCATATGTGCCCTAGGGGCATGTGAATGTGGTATTCTCCTGATCTTCTCAAGAAACACTGATCTGATTGTAACCACTATATCCATCCAAAAAGGAGAAGTATTTCTTACCAGCCAGATTGTCCAGGACTTTATCAATAAATGGTAGAGGAAAATGATCCTTCTTGGTGGAGTTATTTAATTCCCTATAATCCACACATATTATCCATTTTCCTCCCTTCTTAGGTACAATCACCAAAGGTGATACCCACTTGCTATCAGAGATTGGATAGATGAAACCATCATCTAGCAGTCTTTGCAACTCAGTTTTGACTATTTCTCGCAAGGTTGGGTTTATCCTCCTTTGAGGCTGATAGAGTGGTAGGCTGCCATCATTGATGTAGATCCTATGGGTGTAGATTTTGGGGTTCAGACCTAGCATATCTCCATAATCCCAAGAAAAGGCTTTCTCATGCTTATGCATGAGTTTGGTTAACAATGCCAATTATGGTGGTGACAACTTGTTGTTCACATGGAGATTGTGACCAGGGGAAATTTCCACAGTGGTTGTTAGCTCTACCATTGACATTTAATGTACTAGGCTTGTAGCTACTTCACATGGTAGTAATTGACTAATTATCTCAGGGCTTGCTGGAAAGGCACAATTCTCATAGGTACATAGTTGTAAAACAAAACTTTCAGAAATATCCTTTGCTACTATACACTTATTGGTAAGAATAATTTGTATTACATCATATTCCTCTTGCATTTTCAGAAAATATTGTCTGTGCATCATCATGAGCTGGGAAACAAAGGTGAACTCTTCTTCCTCATCCTCTAGTTCTAGCCAAATAGGATCTCCCAAGTCTGGCTGGGGTTGGGTAGGAGGATAAAATGCTAGCTTCTTTATTGCCTGACCATTTGAAATCGTCATACTTACTAATTTGCAACTAATTTTTGCATCAGTGGTGGCTAACCAAGGTCTCCCTATGATGACTGGATAGCCAACAAAGTTTACTATAGGTGATAAGATGAGAAAATCAACAGGGTATTCCCATGAATCCAAGGTGACTACTACATCCTCTATAGGACCATCTAGAGTGACTGTTGAAATATAAGCAAGTTGTAACACTATTGGAGTTGTTCTCAAGCCCTCTATACTTAATCTATGCATTGTATCTTTGGTCATTACATTTATGGCTACTCCCAAATCAACTAAAGCATTTTTCACAGATTGTCCATTAATTATCAAATCAACTACTGGACTTCCAGGGTCTGAATACTTGGGTATAACTACCTTCCCCAACATGATATCTGCAAGTTTCCCTATGACATGAACTATTTGAGGGTCCTTTTTTTTCCTTCTAGGATTTTTAAGGCATGCTTCCTTAATATATTTTCCATAGATAGGAACGTCTTTGATAGCTTGGAATAAAGGGATTTGGATGTGCATATTTTTCAGCTGCTCAAGAATATCAAATGACATTTCTCCTTGGGATATAGGTTGTTCTATGGTGAGCCTATGTGGAAAAGGAGGATTAACTGAGGTTTTAACATCAGTTTTGGTGGATTTTTGAGTTAATTGGGTGGTATTTTGTAGTGTAGCCTCTAGAAGAAGTGCTGATGTTGTAGGAGTGTCTGCAACTTCTATGATAATAGGATGTTCAGATGCAGGAAGAGTGGTACTAGACCTCAAATGGATATCATATATATCTAGTGTGTAGGCATGGTACTGCTGTGTATCAGTGGTATACATTAGCTTCTACTATTTCTTGCTTTTGGGATTACGCTGCGGTTGAGTAGGTAATCGAGTTACCTTTGGATTAGGACTAGTGGCTACAGGAGGTGTCATTATTGTAGGAGGAGGGACTAGAGGTGGTAAATATGGAAAATCAAGATTCTGGTTAGGCCACTATGGAGGCCCACTCCATTGGTTATTTTGCTGCCAGTTCCCTTGCGGTGGTTGTCATTGGTTCTGCTGGTTAGGCCATTGGTTATTTTTCTGGTTAGGTCACTGGTTATTTTTCTGGTTAGGCCATTGGTTAGTTTTCTGGTTAGGCCACTGGTTATTCTAGGCTGGCTATGATACCTAAGAAGGATTTTGATAACTTTGGTTTTGCCATTGATTATTGTAAGGATTTGAAAATTGTAATGGGTCCTGAGGCATACCTTGTCTTGAAGCCCATGGTCTATGTTGAGCAATGAATAACAATTTCTCATTGTCTCCTTCTATCTTCATGTACTTAGTAGGAAAATGTTGATTCTCTAGGTTCGCCACCAGCTAGCATCTGCAGTCTTTCTTTTGTTTACGATAATGAGGATAGTACTCAGCTAACTGTGATTCAACATCTGCATGTTTCTTCTTGGCAATTATGGTGTTGAGATGTGTAACAAAATTATTAATGATGTCTTTCATGAAATTCACAAGCAAGTTAGATATCTCCATCTTGGAAATGCCCAAACTGATCCCTTTAGTGCCTGTGGACCGATATGCTCTACCTTTCTTCACAGTTGATCTAGAATAATTGAGACAAATTTTATTGAGGTCATCCCAACAAGATTGGGATATGTCCCCATCATCCATGAGGTCCAGTGCTTCCAAATAGCTATCATTTACTCCTCTTAAGAAGACTATTTTGTGTGAATCCTCCGCCAGAACATGTTGGGGATTCTTCTGCATTGTGTATAAGAAACATGAAACATAGTCCTCCAATGTTTCATCCTCCTTTTGTGACATTCTCAAAATGTCATCCCCCCTTGGGTCACTCCCCTTGCAATACTCTTTGTATTTCTGTAGAAACAAAGTCTGCATTTCATCCTAGGTACCTACTACATTTGCTCCTAAGCCCATGAACCATCGTAAGGCTGACTCTTTCAGTGTTGCTGGAAATAGTTTGAGTTTGTGGGAATTGGTGTTATAGTCAAAGCTATGACAGAGGATGTCAAAATTGAACAAAAAGGTGTCAGGATGTTCGGTTATCAGGCCATAAAACATCGAGAGTGCGGTAGTGGTATATTTTTGAGACTAGCATTGTTTATAAGGCTTGGTAGAGGAAACAGGAAAGTAGGTTGTGCCATTACTAGAGGTATTAGAAACTAGAGTTGCTACTGGAAATTAATATTAGCTACAAGATTGTTAACAACAGGTGTGTTTGGGTCAGAATTATCGAGAAAGCTGGCCAAAATTTCAGCAAAAGGCTGAAGACCACTTATGTCAAAAGGATCTGTTCTAGAGGAAGATGCTGCTGGAAACTTGGGACTTGTCTCAACAAAAGGTAACTCAGCTTTTCAACTTCTTTGTTCAAATTCCCAGACTCTCCTGGAAGAAATTTTCCATATTTGTCTCTTCTTCTTCCCCTTCGATGCATGCAAATGAATTTTTCACACTGGTGAAGAAAATTTAAGACTACAAACCACTATTTAAAAACTCTCTAGAAATGAAAAATGACTCAGAAAGTTTCTTATCTTGACACCATCCCCGACAGCGGCATGAAAAATGAACCACCTCGCAATAGGTACTCAGTAGTCGTGCCCAAAGCCTCTCTTAGGAATAGTTCATTTAATCTAATGATTACTTCTCCCACCATGAGGTGCATTTAGTTTGTCAACCCAGGGACGTATACTTGAAATGGTACGACACTGTATGTGCACTAAGTCCCTTAAAGATTCATTCTACCTATGTTGCAAGAAGGTAAAATGCCTTAAAGGAATCTACACTAGAGTTGCAGGAAAGGAAACACACTTACTTCTTACTGAAATGAATGCTGCAAACTGTAAACTCTACTTATGCCTATTCCTTCAACCTAGAGCATTCACTATAACTATCCTTGCAGGTCCTGCAGGAACATTCACAAAGTACAATGTTGTAGGAAGAAACTGTAATCTTCTATCTAGAATGCTGGGATTGTTGAAAGTAAATCTACTCTACTCTATTCTAATCCACCTCCCAATTGGGCCCCCTTAGTCGGCTTCTGCTAATATATTAACATAGAAGATAAACCAAAAGTCACTTCAATATATTTCAAGAACTGATTACATAAGAATGATACATAAAACTAGAAATGAACTTGCTGTGCAAGATACAACACTGTGTTCCCCAAAACTTCTAAACTTACAAACTAACAGTCCAATCCCTATAAATAGAGGATTGACACTTTATTCTAACACAAAAAAGAAAAATATCTGACTGAAATCACCCCAGAGAAGAAAAGGGAAACGTAACAACCCATGACATATGCAATGAAGTCTGGGTGACCAAGTCAAACACGATGAGAGTGCAAAGGGAATATAGCAGTGCTACATTCCTGCATTCCTAGAACAGTGGCTCCTCATTTATAGTAGCCGTGTCTTCTGGTGCCATGATGGTTACTCATCATAGCTGGATTTCAATGCTCTCTTTTAAATGCTATTGACCACTCTCAAGTGGCTCCAACTTTCTGGCAGGTTAGTTATCATGCAAAGATATTCATACAAGTAAATTTAATCAAATTGATCAAAATATTATAACACACATTCTGATTTCTATATAAAATACTGCAATATATATAATATTGGCAAAACATGACATAATTATCTACCCATGGGTTTGATGGTTCTAATTGTACTTTGACACAAGTTCAACTTATCATAAGTCCACAAATGTTTTGTTAATACTTAAAAACAAAGTATAAAGATTAATATAATAGAGACAGTAAATGGTCTCATCAAAGACTACATAACCAACTAATACCCAAGGTATACAAAAAATCAACATCCACTGCACAAGTCATAGGGTATGAAATAATACATAATAATACAATATAATATATCCTCCAAAGGATTTCATCCAATACCCACACATGGTACAAGAGTACAACTCAAGAAACTGAACAAGTCTCTCGAAGAATAAGAAGATAAAAGAATAACTACAACAAGGATAATCTAAGCATGAAGATGAACATCAGATCTCAAAGGCAATAAGAATCACTATCACTTGACCGTGTGGAACCAAAGGTCCACTCCCACCGTGCTGAGGAGATAATATTAGACTCACTCACATGGGTATACAACAAGAAGGCAAACATCAAAGGTACACAAGACCATCATAAAGAAATGCATAGGAAGATCCTAGAAGTTTTCTAAATCAAAAATAAGGAAATCTACAAAATACTAGAGGTAACCGACACATGTAGGATAACCTAAGCTGTATATAGGAAGGTGTCATCAGGTACGTCTAACCCTTGAGTTTTGTCCTGAAATATCTCAATAGATCCTGACGCTCAAGTGACCATACACGACATCAATAACTTCTCAAACAGACAAAGTCACTAACTATGTCAGATACACACCCCTCAAGGCAAAAAGCATCATCTCATTCTCCATATTAGCCTATAATAGCGCTCAAGCATGGGTGAGGCATTATATCTTATTAGATTATACTAAGGCATCCTAATAAGTTATTATGTTATCACTTGTTAAAATTACTTAAAATAAATGATCCTAGAAGCCACTTGTGAGCCCCGACACTTATTACAAGCCACCTCCTACTATACAACTAGGTAACCTACCCTAGGTTCACAAAAGAACATCATAAATATATATCATAAACCTCATCACCGATTCCCGATCATACAAGGATACACCTTTAGAGAGTCATAAATAATATCAAAGAAAAGAACATAACTCTCAAAACTGGTTCTTGCCCATACAAGAACTATTGGTTCTCAATTAACCAAAAACACTTAAAATACTCTCACAAGATCACCAAAATAAGTTAAGATAAATCAGGTTGGGTAAAAAGAGTCTAGACTCAAAATTAATAACAACATGAATGTGCACTGATGCACACAAACAACATAGAAATAGAAACCCCAAAACCTCTGGTTTTCATCCTAAAAGTCATCTGATCCCGACAGACACCCAAAACATTATTGTTTCATAAAAGGAAAAGAAACACAATCTATTTAATCAGTCACTCAAAAAATACATCAAGACGTGATAAATTTGATTCCAAAAAGACTTAATAAAATTCAGTGGTAAACTCATTTATAGTAACACTATGCAAATTAGGTTATCCAATAAAATTACTATTAACAATATAATTCAATTTTCCAAAGAAAATGCACATCAAGCCTTTATAGATTAATCTACAACATCCACATCTTATAAATTAATCTAATCAATAATTACTAAAATTTGACTATAATTACAAGTAAACGTTTATTGAAAACATCCATAAAAAATGTTCAAATTTAACTTGCAGAAGATCACCACAGACAACTCATGATCACACAAAAGAACCAGTTAAATTACTCCATTTCACCTAACTATCATATCCTGATAGAAGTTACAGTTTGACTAAAAGATTATACATAATACAAGTTTATGTATAAATATGAATAAAAGTAACCAAATAAATTCATATAGTGTTCATTTAATCATAATAAATTAACACTAACGATGAATCATGACTATATATATAACCTAGTCAAATATCCCTATCCGAGAACATTACTAAAAACAACTCTATCCATACATTTCATACCTAGAATTAATATTAATGATAACTATTATATATTAATTATTAATTTTAATTAATAACACTATTAATTAAAATAATAATATCTATACAATATTAATTATCAAATATTAATTAATACTGAGTAAAAGAAATTAGTACTAACAATTAATATTTATATTTTAAATAATAAATAATAATTAAAAACTTAAATTTAAAAAAACAAATTTAATTTAAACTAAATTTAAATATATTAAAAAAATAAAATTAAACAAGTTTGGGGGGGGGGGGTGGGGTCTCGGCCCCACCCCATA
>MU224076.1:163379-173927 GCA_018584345.1 Thuja plicata | reverse complement strand
CTTGCGAGCACAAGTTTAGATCTTCCTTGGGGGCTCCTACCAGTGTGTGGATCTAGACTAGCTAAGATCATTCATTCATCCTGGAGAAGAGGAAGAGGTAGAGGAGCGAGTTTTGAGAAGAGCTAGTGGCTGCGGCTTGGGGGACAAGGAGATTTCTTGGTGGGCTTGCGAGCACAAGTTTAGATCTTCCTTGGGTGTTCCTACCAGTGTGTGGATCTAGGCTAGCTAGGGTTTCATTTGGATCTTGTGAGATCTTATAGAGTTTCTATTGTAATTGCATTGTATTTGGCCGTAACCCGGAAGGCCTTATAGCCGGGCATGTCGGATGAAAATATGATGATTCTATTATGAGTATTTACATTGTGTGGATATAAATCTTTGTGTTGTTATTTATATTCCATTGTGTGGTTATTTGCTAGGGGCTAGGACATCTCCATTGGGGATTCTCCTACCTTGCACTGCATCATTAAGTTTGCAGAGTCACCACCGTCTTCTTAGAAGGAAATGAAATTAATTGATTTGGGTTCTTCCTCAGTAGAGTATATGCTACAAAAATATGAATAGAAGCTTGAGTTTTAAAAAAAAAAATTTAAACAATGAAAACTTTAATAGAAGTTATAAGCTCTATTGTATTAGATTTAAAATTTTTTAACGATATCTACTCATATATCCACTTCTTTATAATTGAAAATTTAAAATCTAAAATTTTCAAAATCTAAGTAATAATGATTATTAAGATGTTTTAATAAAGAAGAAAAGATTAAGAGATGAATTAAAATATCAAATTTAAATAAAATCTGAGTTATGTAACTCATCACAATGTCTTAATTTAATGAATCTCTATGCTGGTCTAAAAACAAAAAAACTTGTAAAGTTTACTTGCAACTCGTTCCCCAGTAGAGTCGCCAATCTGTTGGAGCTCAAATTGACAGATTGGACTTCCTATGGATTTCACTTATCCAATGAAGATAAATACAATCGATTTGCCAATGAACGAGGTTTCAACAACCTCCTACAATTCTAGCTCCACAGAACCAAGGCTGGTGGGCATGTACCTTAAAATTGTCTTCAAAGTCTTCTATAGGCTTTCTATAGAGGATAAGTGATAACTTCAATTTTTGCTTCTCAAGGTGTTAATAAGATCACAAAAATGAAAATACGTGTTATTAAATATAATGTTATCTAAAAATTGCTTGATATGATTGAGATATGAACTGGATAAGATGAAATAAAAGAGTAATTCAAAACTTGAAACAATGAAAACTTATACAAAATTCAATTAATGAGAGAGACCAGTGCTTTAATTCAATAATGGGCAATAGAGTCAATATCTCTTCAATCCTACGTTCAACTTCATAGACAGCTTTGAAAACAAAAGCTTATCACCTTAGAGGCATTATGAGATGCATATATAACTAAAAGTTTAAATATATTTCAATTTAATACTATTCCTCAGATGATGGACCAATTGATCAAGGCCTTAATCAATAGGATTTAACCATGCAAAAATAAGAAAGAAACAATTGAATATATAGAATATAAACTTTGAAATGAAATATACGCAACTCAAAACTATCACTTTAAGGAATTTCAAATTGATTTATCTGAAGGACTTGATTGTAAGGAAATAATAAGAATGATTGCAAAACTGAAATAAATACAAACTTATCTCTGCTTGATAAGAAAAACTATATCAAATCCTTGCATACAATGTTTGAAATTCACTATCTTTCATTCTATCATTCTCCAAGAATCCACAGTTTCAACCTATCACTTATCATCTTATTGTTCAATGTTATTCCTCCCCTCTTTATTTTTTGGAAAATTTATGAATGAATATAAATATAAAATTGAAAGGGTGTGTGAAACATCACACCCTTTCCCTAAAAACTAACCTATAACCAACTCTCTTTAACTATTACAAAGATTGGATAACAAATGTATCCTCTTAATCAGCCATAACAGCCAACCATTCGGTTGGATAACCTGCCTAATTGTATGCTTAATAAATCTATATAAAACTCCACCATAGCTACACTCGTAATCCCTACTAGTGTGTTTGAAGATGGTGGCAATGTTTGATGGATTTGCAAACTGTATCCATTCCTACGCTGAATTTTATTGGGAAGAGGATAACATTGTATCCCTCCATAACAATCACACTGAAACTAGAGGATTCCACAATTCCTATGATGGATGGGAAAGATTGTTCAATGTTTTCCACCAGTCATCCTGAATTGTGACACTGATTGTTACATTATCATGGTAATTCAACCATATAACCACCCATGGCTTTGTTTATAGTTTTTTGTATCGCCTGTAGACTGCATAACGCCTCAATCTGCTCGATCATTCTTGATCTCTGCAAAGTACGTTGAAGCTGATGGCATTGACAATGCATTATGTGGTGAACAATCTCTGAATGATCACACTCTTCTCTTCAAAATCTTCTATAAATTCTTCACAAGTCTATTGTTAATCTTCTGTAATCATGTTGTCACTTTCAATGAGAATCACTAGTTGTTCGCCACCTTCTTATCGACCATTATAATGAAAGTTGAATGGAATATATATGCTAACTCATCTGATGAGTCATTGATGAGTTAGGAGATCTGTCAGTCACTGTATTGATCCTAACCATGCTCGCCACCTTTTTTGTTCTTTGGTGTGCAAAACTAAAAAATCAATAAATGGACAATCAAAAAAGAATATCATAATATGCCATATAAATATGATTATCAAAAGGCTTTTATCTCTTTCTCGCCATACCATCACATAATGTTTAAATAGTGAGCAACACGCAATATGGATTATAGTAAACATTTTAACATTGATTCTTTCAAATAGATAAAAGCCATAAATATAAGATGAGATCCCTATAATAACAATCAAACATATGAAGAAAGAAATAAACCAAATCTAAAATGCAATTTTCTTATTTGTTATTTATACAAAACTTTTAGTCTTTCTTAAATAACAAATAGCATGAAAGTCACAGATTAGATAGGCATATTAGAAATATAACTTTTTCCCATGAAGTTCAAACCAAGGAAATATATACTAACATCATGGAAAGAGAAAAAGAAACATAAGCACTTGTAGATTATACATAATAATATGAATGTTTTCAAAAGTAATATAATATAACTTTCTTTAACAACATTTTCCATAATAAATCTATTCAAATTTCCTTTCACATTTCATAAAGCATAACTTATCTTCTAAGAGACATATACCTACTAACCACTTTTCTTAATATTCTTTTCACACAATAATGATAACCCTAGTCATTCTATAAGAATAAGGGCATAGCATATAGTTTCAAATATATGAAAAGGAAATATCATTTATCAAATCATAACATATTKTTATCTTCTAGAGCATGATCATAAATAATAATATCATCTTTCCATTGAAAATAATAAACATTCAAATCCATGGAAGTTTAATTAAAACAAGATCAACCTCTTCAAAGTGTTAATAGATTGCTAGTTAAAATATTTGAAAGCATCATTGAATTGAGGATATAATCATATTTTTAAGTATTACCTCTTAGGTCATGTTTAAAAATTAATTTATTCTACCATCAATATGGACTAGTGATTTATAATGCAATGATAATATATGCAGAATTCCCTTTAATTGCATTAGGATTCATATAAAAACATCACATAAGATTTTAAACTTAATCAAAAGTGAGATCAATTGCAATTTACATTATGTCCTTGAGGAGAAGATCAAATTCAATTTTCTGTCAACTTCGTGCAACTACGGCTAGGTTTTTGAAAGCTCACGACATGACAACTTAATGGCAGAACTGACGTTTCCAAATAATGAGCCATGTACTCTGAATCCCATGGCTATAAACAGAGGATAGTGTATTCATTTTTTTTCACCGTGCTTTCAGTTTTCAGAGCTAATATTATTTCTGTGAGAGGTGATAATCAGAGAGTTGCATTATTTCAAAGGTGATAAGAAATTGATAAGAGTTGCAGAGAATTGCATTCAGAATAGATAGCTGATATTGGAATTTAGATTTGTTTCAATATCATTCCAGATAGAGAATCAAAGTGCTTGCAAAGATGAGTAGAGATGTGAGCGTTGCTTCTACAAGTGGAGGCAGTGGAGAGGAGCAAAAAGGAAAACCTAGCTTCTCAGACAAATTTTTACAGTTGCTACCAGGGTCCACTTAGAACAGGAAGATAGATGCAGGAGTGTTCAAAGATGACTTTGAAAATATCAGAGATGCTGCAACCCCAGGAAAAACAGGTTTTTCTCTCTTCACATACTTTTACAAAAATTTAGATAAACCTATCCCTATCTCAAACCCTTGGACATCTGGTCTGGGTAGGCTATTAGTGCCTGATGTGTTCCTGGATGTTGACCTATTTTTGGACCTGGCCAATCATTATGATGCCCTAAGTAAGACCATCAAGAGAGATGATGGCACTAACTTGTTGGTGTTGAATAGAAGTTCTTTCATGCAAGCTTTTGGTTTGTTCAGCACCATGTCAACCAAAATTGACATGAAAAAGCAGGAGAAGAGATATAGTCTCAAGCCTGGTGTTGCAAGAAGCTTATTAAAGAAGCACATGCCAAAGGAATTAAGAGATCATGTAGGTCCTAAGGCTGAACCTTACCCCTATTATTACAAGGACCTACACTTTTATATCAAATACAATGCCTATGCCCTTTGCAGAGTATTGGGAATAGATGGAGATGCAGAGAGAATAGGTCATGGCATCCTGATGATGGTCTTGGACCTACAAGAGGTGCATTCAAGCACCAGTTATGACTATATCCAGCATGTTATTGATGAGATGCATGAGGGTTTTATTGAAACCCATAAGAAATTAAAAGACCCTAAGGAGAAGGAGCCAAAGTTTTTACACTATTCGGTCCTGATGCACCTTCTCCTCTTTTTCAATTTTGAAATTATGGACCCCAACAATTTGTCTCCTCAGAGATTCTTTCAAGCACAGCCAAATCCTCTCCAGTTCTGGGTTAGGGTTTGGAATTATACATCCAGAGATTGTGACTTCTGTGCCTTTGAGAATTGGATTGTTTATCCAATAATAAAGAGTTTGGGAATAAACAGGACTAGAATTCCCTTGAAGGTTATTCAACTGCTAAGACCTTGTGAGTATTTAGAGAATTGGCCAGGAAACCATAACTGGGGTGACTTCTTCTTGGAGGAGAATTTCACTATTTTCAGAGTTTTTGGGTGCATTCACCCACCCCATATCTTGCCCTATTATGTCCCCATGAGAGTTGCTACCATGGAATTATTTGGCAGCTAATGTTAACTGATAATGAGCATTTTGCTCCACACAAGAAGGAAACCATAACCCCTAGGCAATTCAGAATTGCAAATTTCACAATAGGAAAGAATGCCATGGATGAAGTCAGTCAATGGCTAGAAAATTTTAGAATGGGGGCAGCCCCTTATAGATATATTGACCCAGAAGGATTCATGGTAGGGGTCAGGAAACTCTACACTCCTACTATCCCAAATACAAATGTGCATTGTGAGTGCATAGAGGAGGATGCTATAAGGAATAACTTGGATGAAGATGACATCCACATGAAAAGATTGAGAATACAAGAGCTGCTCAAGCTGCAGACACAGATAAAGAGGAATGGCTTATCTTTTGGAGGGTTTTACCCTGACCTCATGTATTTTGACAGAATCAAGGCTATGATCGACAACTATTACATGTTGTTAGATCAATTGGATACAGTCTTGGCCAAAAAAGGTGGTCAGACTCCTGAACATTCAGAGTCAGAGTATGAGAGTGGAGATGATAGTGATTATGCAAGACCTTATTTGTCTCCTCCACCTCAACATGCTCAAGAACAAAAAATGGCTGAAGTCCCACAGTTGCAGGGAACAGAGCAACACATCATAGATTTAACTGTTGCAACATAGCTTGATGATTTGGAAGAGCCTGCAGCAAAGAGGCAGAAGCTAGAATTAGGCCAACCTTTAGCAGAAGGGCAGAGCAAGAAAAAGGACAAGGTTAAGGCCTTGATACCAGGTACCAGGTTATATGATCATAACCTGAGGAAAGCAATAAGGCAAGGCAAGAAACAATTGCCTGATCCAGAAGATAAACTTGAGATCCCACTAAGATCATGTGTGGATGAAAGACTGCTTAACCAACATAAATTCTTGGATGATGATAATTTTGTGAAGACAGAGGAATTTAAAGATTTCCTCAGATGGCACAAAGCAGAGCAGCTGAAATCCCAATTACTTATAGATGGGAAGGAAACAATTACTAATGATGCTCTTGTGGCCCTGCAAACATATGATCCTAAAATAGAGGACATTTCCCCTGAGGATGCCAGGAAGTTGGTATTGGGAAGTGGTATCTTGTTAGCTGAAGGCTGGGATTTGGCATCTGCATTTGTTATTGATCAAATCAGGAAGTAGCCTGACCTTAAGATGGTCAGTGAAGTCCAAATTGGAGACATGATCAAAGGATTTGGGTATGACCCAAAGTCACAAGCCTTTGCAATGTCGAACCTGAGCCCTAAGGAGAAAATTCCCCAATTGGTAAATATTCAAGAGAGCATGGTGGGGAACCAGATGGTGTGGTTAGTACAAAACACAGGGGATTTAGAGATCTCTCAAATTATGACACACTGGGCTCAGTTGAATCAGGACAAGACAAAGCAATTGTCTGAGAGGTATACAGCTTTGGTAGAAGAAACAAGTGCAATAACCAAAGATAGAGATCTTTGCCACATACAACTATACCAAAGAGATCAAATGATAAAGGTATTAACTGGTGAATTAGAGAAAAAACTAAAGGTAGTATATGTGCCTGCTCAGCCACCACCTGTGCAAATTGAAGATCAGCCTAGATCCGAAGAGGCTATAGAACAGAAAGTAGATGAAGAAAAGGGGAATGCTATAGCATTGAAAGCATTAAGAGGCATATTGCAACATAGGATTGAGATCCTCAAGGAAAAAGCTGATGTTGTAATAAATACTTATAACAAATTTCCTATATTGCATGCTGAAGTACTAAGGTATCTTTTGATTTTGAACCCCTACTTCACAAAGTGGTCTGCCAGGGCTAGTCTGTTTGAGAAGTTGTCATCATTGCAGAACATAAGGGCAGACTTCCCTCCAATAGTCACAGAGGTAGAAGATGAGATCAAAAGGGTAAATGTTGCTCTCTCATTCTTCAAAGGAAAATTGAACCAAATAGAGGCTAAGCTGAGTCTCTTCTTAGCTGATTTTAATAGGTTCATTCCTGGCTTGAAAGGAGAAGATGACCAGGTAAAAATAATTGATGCCTGGAGAGGTGAGTTTGACAGCAAAATGCCTAATGAAGAGGCTTTTCTTTTGGGAACAGAGGTTGATATTAATGGATTTAATCTGCTTTTAGATGAAGCATTCAAAGCTGAGACAGACATTAACAAGTTCCTAATTGATGTCAAAAACATCACCGATGCAAGATGGGATAGACAGAAAGTACAGGTACAGAGTACTCAAGACTTCAATTGGCCGACAAATGATGAAGTCAAGGCATGGGAAGTCATGACAACACCCAAGAAAAAGAAACCTGTGATAGAGGAGGAGATTTTGGATGATGAGTGAGGTACCACTTGGCACTGCACTGTTCATGGACAGTTATTTCAAAAAGAAATGTAGGTGAGCAGACGAGAACAGTTACCAAGACTTCAAATAACTACACCAGCTGCCACTTACAAATCAGATTGCAGTCGCTAGGTCGGGAGAAGAACAAGAAATATCAGATTTTACCTTTTTGACTCAGTCATCTCATCATTTCTCTCTCTCTCTCTCTCTTTTTCTGTCTTACATCTTTAGGGTTAGGGTTTTGAGACTATCCAAAGCTTGTTGCATCCTTTTAGATTCCAAGGTGGTCTCAAACCTATATATATCATAAGACTTGTAATAGTTAAGGGTCTTTGATCTTTTGGAACATTTTTGTAACGGAGAGATAAATATATTACAGAATTCAGATATTCTGGTTCATGTATATCTTTTGAAGCTGTGTAAAATTTTCATGTATGAACGAGCTGGATTACATAAATGAAATACGGTGCAATTTTACTCTTCTCAACTGTTGTCTCTTTACTTTGTATGCATGCTTTTCTGTGTTAAGGTTTATAAGGTATTCAGTAACACTCTGGTTATAAGGTAATAATTTAATTGTTTACAAGTTTCTCTCAAGGAGAGGATTAAATATTGTGAATGATTTCAAGAAGCATACTATTTCGTTAAGGATCTGATACAGTGGTCTGGAGGTGACAAGATATTTTGTAAGGCAACCTATCCTAATTGTTTGAACTGTAAGGCAGTTTAGTGTATGTTGTTTATGTGATTGCTATGCTTATTATTGACTCTGTAGCCCAAAGGATAGGCACTGGTTCAGAAAATTGTCTGAATATCTATCTATGTTCGAAGTATTCCAAGTTATCAAAACCAAATCAATTTACAAATTCTGTTACTAAGAACACATAAGTTGAACTTGTTTAAGGACCTCTGTCAGTAGGACATAGTCCATAGTATTGATTCCTTGAAGAGTGAATCAAATAGGTTGTCCCTCCTACAAGAAAAGGAAGAAGGATGAGAATCCTTGTATCACTGGTTATTGTTATGTTAATAACTATGATTTGTATGGTAATATCTTGTTTATGGTTATGCTTGGTCATCAGCAAGATAATTCATAAGTTGGTTCAATAAAGGTACATAGCTAATCAGTGTCCACATCAACAAATACTATGTTAACAGCCATCTTGAAAGGTAAAACTTGCCTGAGTATTTGTGGAGTTCAAAAATGAAGAAGGACCTTATCCAGTCCTTAGCAATTAGCCTTTCTCTTGTCATAAAGGAGTTTTCATACAAGTATAACCAGTATACTGTCATTTTAAGGTTGAGGTATAAGAAAAAGTTCTAACAGAGGGTATGCCAAAGCGGTGAACAATGTGGTAGAGGATGAATTTTGAGATCTGGACACCTATAGTGAGGGTGAGTGGGGATGCCTCAACCCACTTTTTAAAGTAATCCATTGTTGTGATTATGTATTTTTAGCCTTCAGATGAGAGGGGAGAAATCTTACCAACGAGGTCAAAATTGCAACAAGAGAAGGGCCAAGGAGGTGCAATAGGTTTGAGGTCCTATGCAGGATCAAGGATCAAATTAGCATGCTGTTGGCAAGGTAGACACTTCTTGACGAACTCACAAGCATCATGTTCCATTGTAGGCCAATAGTATCCTATACGTAGAAGTTGCTTGTCTAGGACCATGCCACTCATGTGGGCACTATAGATTCTAGCATGTACCTCTTGTAGAGCCTAGGTGGCTTCATTTTCATCTAGACACTTAGAGATCATGTTGTGATAGCCTCAACGATAAACGGTGTTGGCTACGAGGGTGTAGAGAGAAGCTCTGCAAATAAAGTTTTGGCATTGGGTTGTAGTGAGATGAGGGGATATGATACCATTTTGTAGGTAAGCCTAGATATCATGGTACCATAGGGATTGGGGACCAACCAAGACACATACGCAATTTGATTCATCGTTATCATAAGCAGGAGCATGAAGTTTCTCTACTAAGAGTTCATATTGTGTAGACTCGTGAGGAATATCCAAGAGAGAGCCAATTGTGGCCATTGCATCAAAAACCTTGTTATGCAAGTGTGGTACTTGTGTTATCTACAAGTGGAGGAAATGCTCTTTCATCTTGTCAACCATCTACTTATATGGAATTAATTTGTCATCCTTCATTTCATACTCATCTAGGACTTGTTTTATGATGAGTTGGGAGTCACCAAAGACATGTATATATGTGATGTTCCATTCTATAGCCATGTAGAGCCCTGTGATTAGTGCCTCATATTCTACAATGTTGTTTGTGTAGGGAAATCCCAATTTGAATGACATAGGGATGTAGTCACCTTGAGGTGTGACAAAAAGTATTCCTGCCCCTGCACCATGAGCTATGTAAGATCCATCAAAGTAGAGTTGCCAAGTAGGTTGTTCTTCTATCATGTACCAATGCTCATCTGGAAATTTTGTGACCAAAGGATTTGTGTCTACCAATGGTGCTTCTGCTAACTAATCGATGATGACTTACCCTTTAATATCTTTTCTATCTACATATTGAATGTCAAACTCACTTAACAACATAACCCATTTTTCCATTCATCCTATGAGTGTAGTCCTGGAGAGTAGGTATTTGAGAGGATCCACTTTTGAAATGAGCTTGTTTGTATGACTAAGCATATAGTGGCAAAGTTTTTGAGTGCCGAAGACCACTTCCAAACATGATTTTTCCATAGGGGAATAATTGAGCTCATAACCCACTAAGGATCGATTGATGTAATAAATATCTCTCTCTTTACCTTCATCATCCAATTGAGCAAGGAGTTCCCCCAGTGCTATTGTAGTAGCATAAATATATAGGATGAGTGGTCAGCCGGGTATAGGGGGTACCAAGATGGGTGGATTAGCCAAATATTCTTTGATCTTGTCAAAAATCTTTTGACACTGAGGATCCCATTTGAATGT
>MU224076.1:148289-163213 GCA_018584345.1 Thuja plicata | reverse complement strand
CCTCGTCTGGATACAATGAACCCAAGGATTTTTCCTAATGTAACCCCAAAGACACACTTCTTAGGGTTGAGCATTAAGCAGTAGTGTCCAATTCTGTCAAAGACACATTCCAAAACATTGAGTTGATCTTCCCTTTTAACTTATTTTTCCAGGATATCATCTACATAATCTTCAATAATCTTGTGAATCATGTCATGAAAAATGATAGTCATGGCCCTTTGATAGATTTCCCCAGTGTTCTTCAAGCCAAATGGCATCATATTATAGAAGAAGGTGCCCCAGGGGGTTGTGAATGTTGTCTTATGCTAATTTTCTTCTGTAATGCAGATCTAATTATATCCAAAAAAGTCATCCATGAGTGACAACATCTCATGTCCTGTTGTGAGATCTATGATCATGTCTATGTTGGGCAGTGGGTAATCTTCCTTGGGGCATGCCTTGTTGAGATCTTGGAAGTCTGTACATATCCTGATTGATTTATCAGGTTTAGAAACTGACACCATGTTAGAAATCCAGTCAGAATAGTCAATGGCATAGATGATCTTGGATTGGAGTAACTTCTCGAGTTCTTCTTTGACAAGTAATGCCACTTTAGGGTGCATCTTTCTGAGCTTTTATTTGACAGGCTTAATGTTTGGGTCCACTGCTAAATGATGAACCACCAAATTGGGGTCTAGTCCCGACATGTGGGAGTAAGACCATGCAAACTTATTGATGGATTCTTTCAAGAGATTGATAAGATCTCATTCTTCTTCTTTAGTCAAAGATGCTTCTATGTATGTGATAGTGGGATTCTCTTTGGTGCCCAGGTTGACAGGTTTTGTTTCTTGAATGAGAATCGATGACTGCTCAGGCTTGTAATCAGGGATTAGAGGAAGATGTGAATCTTTATCCTCTGGCACCTCAGGGAGGTTTTCACCAGGGGATATTCCCTTTGTTTTTACTATTTTATGATCAGATAGTGCCACAAAGGGGTTTTCACTAGGGGATCAATTTTGGTCTTTTTTATTTTTGTTTTATTCTTTATTTTTGTGGCTGAAGTTCTCCTCTTCCCCAAAGTATGCCTCTAGGTCTAGTTTGTAGACATGTGCTGAGTCTTTCCCCCAGTCATTGCTTTGCTCAATTTATCCCATAAAACTTAGGAGCACTTCCTCACTTTGGAACTCGTCAACATGTATGAAACTTGGTTGGTCCCAGTCTATGAGTTCAAGATGGCAGAGGGGGAGGTCAATGAAGAGAATGGGAAGTTGGCATAGGACAAAATTGCCTAGGAAGGTTTTTTCATCAAAGACATCATCATAGGTTCTCACAAATTTCTCTTCCAGGACATCTTTGATGTCAGCAATTTTGCCCAAGGATGGATAAGAGGCATAGATGTTCTTGTTGGTGCCCCCATTCATGTTAGAATCGATTCCAAGGCCTAGGTGCTTTTCTCGTCGGGTAGCTATAATAGGATCTTTCATTCCTTTCTCTTCATAACTGAGGCCATGTCCTTGGTAGTTCCATTTTTCTGTCAGAAGCTTGTGAGTTGTAGGGTACTTACCTTTGAAGTAATTGAGGTGACTTGTGTCCTTGGGTGGTGGATCCTTATAGATCCATTGGTTGATGTTTGGTGTCATTTCCTAGCCACTCAAAGTACCATTTGAGATAAAAGTGGTAGGACCAAATTGTAGCGACTTGGTTGTCTTTGGTTCTATCTTTCTTGGATTAGGTTTGTGGCCTTGAGTGTGCAGATCAAATGGTAATGCTCCAACTATGAAGGCATCAGATAAAATGTACTCACCACAACCTTTGTTGTTGATCTTGACTGTGGATAATGTGGAAGAGAGGATTGTTTCTGGGTCTGAGTGGGTTCGAGATGAACTCGCAATAGAGGTTCCAATATCGATCTTAGGACTGTGATTGGAATGTGGAAAGGAGGTTTCCAACACATTACAGTATGTGAAGGGCTAGGGATATGCGTGGATGGTGATCTTAGTGCCGTTATATAGAAATTTGATGCACTGGTGGTAGGTGGATGGGACAGCTTACATAGAATGATTCCATGGGTGTCCAAGGAGGATTTTGAAGGGAAGGTCAAGATCAACAACATGACATACTGTATCATAGATAATAGGGCCCACTTGAATGGGCAATGAAATGGTACCTTCAGAAGTGTGTTCTAGATTGTCATATGCCTTGATTATGATGACATCATTTGTTATATCAGCTTCAGTGCAACCCAACTATTTTATGAATTTTAGAGTACACAGATTTAGGGCCAAACCATTATCTATCAGGACTTGCTTGATGGTAAAATCTTTAACCATGACCACTATATGGAGTGGGAGATTATGATCGGGTTCTTCTGAGGGTAGACCCCACAAGATGCAGACAAGTGGCCAACAAGGTTTTGGAATTTAGTGAGGTTGATGTCACTGGGAACACATGATTCTTGTAGGGCTTTATTGATGATCTCCTGATAGGTGGGTGAGGTGCGGAGAAGATCTAAGATGGAAATTTGGGTAGGAGTATTCCCTAGGTGTTCCAAAATGTTGTATTGGGTACCAGTAGATGGAGTGGTACTGGCACCTACAACTGTTATTCTGCCTCTACAAGTGGTGACTATGCATTGGTTATCATCACCCTTGACATGGATGACATTGACAAAGGACTAGACTTGGGATATGTAGTTGACGAGATTATCATAGTTGATATATGCATTTGTATAATATTTTCTGTTGGAATTTTCTCCTTGCTTACCCTTCCCTTGATCGGAGGATTGAGTAGGATTTCCTAGGCCTCTACCAGAGGTGCATTCAAGGAATACATTTTGATAGATTTTCAGGCCTGCGTTTGGTGATGGTTGGGCAGGAGAGTCCACTTCGATCTCTTTGCGGTCAATGAGATCCTGAATATAGTGTTTCAACTTCATGTATTTAAGAGTGGTGTGTCCCTTAACATGATGGTAATCATAGTACTCATTATCTTTATACCAGGAAGGCTTAGGTGTTGAGTCATGAAATGGCTATGTCTTTGGGTACATGACTTGGTTGTCTTGGACCAGCTTGTGGAAGATGACATCTATGGGTTCACCCAAAGGGGTAAATGTGTGTTGTGGTGCATTCAGAGCATGAGGCCTTTGTTGTCCATGTGGGACTGATATGGCATTCATCTGATTCATAGGACCTTGGTAGTTGGGTTGATATGATGTCCCTGGAGGGGGATAGATAGGCATGCCTTGAGGGTGTGTGCTTTGTTGATATCTTGGTTGATGATATGTGGGAGTAGGCTACTGATACATGGGAGGAGGTTGTGGGTATACTAGCGGTGCTTGCTGATAGGTTTGAGTGGGTGCATTAGGAACAACTACCACAACCTCAACATGTTTTGTGTCAGTGGCTCCATCAGTTACCGTGTTCTTATTCTTGTTCTAGTACTATGATTGATCATTGTTATGTTTGTCAGGCTAAGATTCTTTGTAGTGCTTAATGGCACCATCTTCTATGAGACCACCCCAAGGTCCATGCCTTTGATTCTGATGTCTTGATAAGTTTGTATGCAATTCATGCGCATATGATAGGCGAGCTTAGGATGGAGGTTGTTAATGAAGATTTTGATAAGATGTTTCTCAGAAGGTTGATAGGACAACCTTGTAGTAAGCCATTGCCAGGGCTGAAGGTAATCAGCCAGGCTCTCTCCTCCCTTTTGTTTGGAGTTGCATAGGTCAAGGAGTGAGAGCTCATTTTTGACATTATGTGCATATTGGGCCACAAGATTTTCTGATAGTTCAGCGAAAGTGGAGATTGTGCCATAGGGGATTTTGTAGAACCATTCAAGAGAAGTTCCTCCTAAGCTCTTAGGAAATAGTCTCGTGATGAAATTATCGCTATAGGCCACTTCTTGGCATGCCATGTAGAATTATTTCACGTGGCTAATAGGATCTCCCTTCCCCTGATGTTTATCAAATTTGGGTGTCTCAAAGTGCTTGGGGAATTGTATGACAGTGATAGATTGATCAAATGGATAAGGACACACCTCTTCAAACTTAAATCTTTTAGTTTTGGTCCCTTCTTTTAGCTCCTTGAGTGCATTATTCATTTCCTCCCATTCATGATTGACTTGTGGGGGAGGATTATTGACCGTGATTGCATGGGTTCCTTGAACCTGATATGGATCAAATGAAGAATATGGAGGATTTTGTGGGGGATATTGTGGTGTTTGATATGATGTTTGTAGGTCAACATATACAGGCTATTGTGGTGGAAGCTACGGCTGAGGGGAATATTGTTGTGGAGGAGGTGGCGATGCTTGATAAGGTTATTACAACTGTTGAAAGTATATACGCTTGTATTTGTTGAGGTATTGGATAATTGGGCTATGCCTGTTGTGCACCTGTATAGGGTGGAGGATAGGTGTTTTGCAGTGGAATGCCCCCAGTAGCTATAGCAAGGTAATTGGTGTTATTGGGGACACTGAATTGCTATGGAGGTGGAATGGTTTGTGATGCAATAGAAGATGGCATGGCTAGGTAGTTGGCGGAATGAGTTTTCTATTACTGCATGGGTTGGATGAAAGGATTGGCAAATTGTTGCAGTGGTTGTGTCATGAAGGGATTTTCCCCTGCATTTGTGGTTGTGACTATTGTGTAACTTGGAGGGTAGACTATGCACCTGCGAAGGGGTTGATTTGTTGTTTTTGTGCTTGGGATGTGAAAGGGTTGGAATGTTTTTGCTGCAGTTGTTGTGATTGGGATGGTTGCTGGATAGATTGTTGTTGTTGGATAGGTTGTTGTTGCTATTGGATAGGTTGTTGTTGTTTCTGGATTGGTTGTTGTTGTTGTTGTTGGATTGGTTGTTGTGTTTGGATAGGTTGGATGGGAATTTGGGGTATGACAAAGGGATTTGTGGATGGTTACATGGGAGGATTTGGATTGGTTTACATTTGTGGAAAAAATGTTGACATACATTGTGATTGAATTGCTTGTGGAGCGGGGAAAGTGGACCTTTACAGAAACTTAGGTTGGTTATAGGTGTTGGTAGGGGGCATACCTATGGTGAAGAAAGGTGGAATAGGCATAGAGACTTGGGTGCTTTGATGCTAAGAACTAATTGTTTCACTTTGAATGGGCTGGGTAGGGATGGGTGGAATGGTGGCTTACTGAGTGCTAACCGGTGGTGGGGGAAATTGTGCTATGAATGTTGGGAACATTTGTGAAAGTGGAGTGGCTATGGATTGAGGAGGTCCTTGCATAGCAATGGGGTGTATTGTTTGCGATGCTGATGTGGGATCAGGAAGCGGGGCAGCTGAGGTAGATAAAGGTATCATGTGCATGATGGAGGGTGGGATGGAAGGTTGAACTACCTGTGTGATAAGAGTTCCCACTTGTAAGGTTCACTGAAGTGTATCTATAACTTTGTTCCTAGTGGGAGGATAACATTCCCCTAAAAGTGTCATAGGTCTTGTGACAAGTGTGGGTATAATCCAAGGTGGGAGTTGAAGTCCTTGTTTTTGAATGTCTAAGAGCACCTGACTACTGTTGCGTCTACTCATGGTGCTCACCATTTGGACATGTGCTAGATGATTGATAAACATCTCTACGGTACTCATGGTGGGGGGTTCATTACTATCTACCCATATGTGCTTAGTTTGTTCATTGGGATGAGGCGCATAAGTAACCATGGCATTAGTGTTGTCAATCACAGGATTAGATAAACTAGCGGGAAGATTAGGGTCTATGTTCTTCCTCTTCTTAGTGGTTTATGTGATAGGTGGCATGAAATGACTACCCTAAGGGGGTATGAGATGCAAGATGTAATGCAAGGATGTGCCTATGACACTAAGGATGATGATGCTAGGATTAGGATGTGTCTAGGATGATGAATATGCTCTTAAGTACTATAGATGACTTGATATATGCATGGATTAAGGGTTGATTTCCCTAGTGTAAGATCAAGTAGATATGATTGTCTACCTAAGATAGACTTGTGGTCTTTGGTGGATGGGATTCTCTGTCAATGCGAACCAACCTTTTGATTAAGGTGATGAGGTTGCAAAAGACAAAGGGGATTATCCTAAATAATGCTTAGTTTAAGAACACTCAAGGATGGGGTTGGATTAAGATGTAGGTCCTAAGAAACTCAAAAGGGGATGCAATACCAAGTGAAGGATGTGATTAAGGATGCTTTGGATGATGATTATGATAATGCTAGAATAATTAGGATTGATTGGATTAATGCAGGATTAGGCTAGGGTGAGTGTGTGATGTGCTTCTATAGATGAAAACCTAAGGGAGGTCCTAAAATGCAAGCTAAGTGAGCTTAAGAAGAGGAGGAATGTTCATTTGTCATGGTAGACAAGCTAGTCATATTGTTCAAATCCAACAAAAGTAGTGTTTAGATGATATTTGCCCATGAAATGAGCAACCTTGTTGTTGTATATCACTTTGTCCAATTGTTCTCATTTATGGGTTTCTTTAGTGATGGAATCAACTATGTGTTGGTACTTATTATCCTCTTGGGTTGTATTCTTCTATTCTTTGTATACGGGAGGCAATAGAGTTTTCACCTTCTTATGCTTCTTGGAATCGGTCATGTCCTATAGTGAAAGGTTTTGATTTTAGATGAGAAATTGGAGTTCTTAGGACATATCTCATAAAAGGTCAAAGTTTGAAGAGGTTGGAAAATTTTGAAGCTCACGATAGTCTGAAAAAGGACGTAGTTTTTGATGATTTAACACAAGTTTGATTTCTGTCTAATTTTCAATAGGTTTGTTTCATGGAAAGAACCAATTTCAACACAATCAAATCAGAAAATAACATGCATGGGTCTAAAAATAATCTGACAAGGGACAAAGCAACCTTGAAGGATATAAACAAGTGACAAATTGGTTGTTGGGTATTCCATTTGTGTTTTGGATTTTGCCAATATTTTTCAAACACTTCAAGCACAATTCTACCAAAGGAGTTGGCTTCAAATGAAATATTATAGACTCATTGCTTGGTAGTCCTTCATCTCACACAATAGTGTCACCCCCGAAAGGGCGCCCGTGTTTTTTCCTTTTTCCAGGTATTTTTGTCGTGCTTCGAAGATCTCTTTCACAACACAATACCTTGGTACACATATGATGGGGATCGTGGGGGGTGATTCTTCCCTCCCCTCACACTATAATAAATCACCATTTGGAGGTGAATTGGGTAGCTTCTATGCTTAGAGTGTTTAGTAAGTGTCTCCATTCGATTGTATCCTCTATGTCCATGCAAGCATGATTCAGGTGTATAGCCCCATAGAGCATCTTGACCAAATTGGTCATGTAAATGTGATTGAGACCACGAGGTCGCACTTAAGTTAGACGAGAGCTGAGTATAAGCTCAAATGTCAATCGAATCCTGATGCTTTAATCCCAAAGAGTAAATTTGATTAACGTGAGTTGGAGTGGTGTGGCTTACACCTCATTCTCACATGGGTCATTCCTGGGAGATTTTTCCCTCAACCGACAGGCCCATCTAAAGGATTAACTTGAAAAGAAAATTAGATTGGTGACAAAATAGAGTCTAAATTTTTGATTTTCCCACAAGGGAAAAAGATCATACTCTCCTATCTAGTATCATTTTCTCCATAGACACGCAAGACACACTTAGTTCATTCCTAAATATTTAATTATTTAACACAAATAAAATGCGTCTAGGTTTTTGATCTTCCCAAAAGGGAAGAGAGCATACTCCCCTAACACTTGTTTTGGATTAGACAAAAAGATCCCATAATTATTCTATGTGCCTAAAAATATCAAACTAAATGCTAACAAGCACGATCATTTGGTCGGTTTAAATCAAGGCAACCTACAAGACAAGTGTGAGTAATCTTATGAAGTTGTGTCTTGGGCAAGTGGTGCTGCAAGGCAATTGGTTAGTATTTTGTTATTTTCCAAATCTTTGACAAGTGATAAAGGTGATCTGCATAAATAATTCACTTAAAAAAATTATTTCATTAGCATAAGATATGAACTTTTGAAATTGAAAATGAAAGAGTAAATTTGAACATGTGCACTAAATTTTTTAAGTGGAATCTGAATTAATAGCTTACAAATTTGAAAAGGTCTCTGAGTCATCTTTCCAAATCTTTTCGAATCATCAAAAATAGAGTTTGTATGCAAAAGTTATGGATGTTTTCATGACAGTCTCTCTGTTTGTAGGCAGAGCCACCTGTGTACAAGCAGAGCCACCCATCTGTCAGAGCCACCTCTGTAGAAGCGGAGATGCCTGTATGAATCTAAACATGTTTTTGAGAAGAATGAAGATATTTTGATAAGGTTTAGGGATGTGGGTCCCACCGAGCATGCCAGAGGTATGAGGAATTCTTAATGGTTTAAAACCTATTGGGAGCAAGCTCAAACATGCAAGATTAGTGGGTTAGCACATATAATGAATTCAAAATCATATGGAAGAGCAAGCAAGTAACAAATAACACCAAATAACATCATATTGAGCTAAAACAAGTAAGCACCCTTTTTAACTTGTTTGATTTTCTCAAGATATGGATTTGTGGGTGTTCTCTATTAAACACACAAGTGAAGTGGATTCCCAATGCAATGCAAGATTGGAAACAATGAAGGAATTCAAGAGCTAGTATGAGGAACTAGTCTCAAATTCTTCAAAGGATGATTTAAACTAACTATGGAAATGATATGTAAAATATGCAAGATTGAAGATATGATTCATTATCCATTATCCTAGCATATGATATCTATATGATTTAAATGAGAAACTATGAGCATAAAAACAACTATGAACATCTAAAGCAATTCTAGCATAATAACAATACACAATGAGAGATGAAAATTGAAGAGGAAAAGGCTTCTATTTATAGATTTTTGGGAGAGAAGAGGAGAGCTTGGATGAGGTGGCATCTATGTGGCATCCATATAAGATCCACATAAGGGACACATAGGATTGAAGGGATGGCTAATTTTGAGTCAAATATAGCAATAAATATTGAGTGGCTCAAGAATTCCAAGTGGGGGGAGAAAGGAGTAAAGAAGTTTTAAGAGGAATGGCTGGCCATTTTGGACACATGGGCTTGGAAGGGAAGGCTATTTTGGAGTCAAAAATATCATTAAATGTTGAGTGGCTCAAGAATTCCAAGTGGGGGGACAAAGGAGTAAAGAAGTTTTAAGAGGAATGGCTAGCCATTTTGGACACATGGGCTTGGAAGGGATGGCTATTTTGGAGTAAAAAATATCATTAAATGTTGAGTGGCTCAAGATTTCCAAGTGGGAGACAAACTTGTAAGAGGAAATTAAGAGGGATGGTGGGTGAGCATTCCATTAGCCTTAAAAAGGTTAGGAATCACCCTTTAAGTATAATCAGAGGATAGTTAGGTAGGGAAGCATGCTTAGGAAATGAGGTGATTGGAGTAGAGTAGGAATAGGGTAGGCTTAGGGTAGTTCTCTAGGTTGGATTAATAGGTTTCTAGATAGGGTTTAGAGTGTAATTCAAATTAGATTTGAATAAATCATGGTTTATAAGAATTAGGGATATGGAGGGATTTTAATAAAGATAAATTTATTGAAAGGGGATTTTGTGAGGCAAATGTATTTAAATAATATAAATTAGAATAGTATTTGACCATTGATAAATACCAACTATGAAACTATTTAATTGATTGAATTAAATAGTTAGAGGAATAAGAGGGAATTTAATATTAATAATAATATTAATATATTTGGACGTCTACAATAACGAAACATGGTCAACTTTGAAAAACATTCAGAATAGCCACCTTAAAATCCAAAAGAAAATCCAGGTGGAAATACTTCCAAAGTTCAACATTAAATTATAAAAGGGGTATATATCACTCCAACAATCAATCAAATGTGGCTGATGCCACAAATAGACAATGAAAAGAGATTTGGGTAACTAATCTAATCATAATAAAACTCAAAAGAAATTAATGTTGACCCACACAAATCACATCAAGATATCAATCAACGAAACTGAATAATCAGTATTAAAAAAAATCACATAACAAGGTGACTAGGAGAAGCCACACTCAAGCGAGTAGTTGCTTCATGACATCTAAGATATTTCATGCTAGATGTGTTAGAGTATGCACACAATATCTCAAGGAAGACAATTTTTATAGCTCTAACATAATCTTTATGCAACCTCATGCAATTATGAATTCTACTATGTTACCACCATTAATATTTAATCAATCATTTGCAGAATGATGCAAATAGGTTAAAAGTTACAAGAGTTCTACTATGGATGCAATACACAATTTTATTTAGGGAACTTAGGTCCTTTACCCAATTCATACAAACTACACAAAGATGAAAGAAGCAAGCCATCTTCTCACTATCAAAAACACTCCTATAGATGACTACAAACTTCATGAGCAACAATGAGACTAGAGATCCTAGAGTTTCAATCATAGATCCTAGCACAATTTGAGCCATCTTCATTCATACAAACCACACAAAGCTGAAAGAAGAAAGCCATCTTCTCACTGTCAAAAATACTCCTATAGATGATTACAAACTTCATGAGCAACAATGAGACTAGAGACCCTAGAGTTTCAATCACAAATACTAGCACAATTTGAGCCTCAATAGGTATTCACCTATAACAACCAAGACTAAACATCACTCCCAAATCAAGTGGGAAGAACCACAAACAAGAATAAGAGATCATGAAAAATGATTCTAAAGACACAAGGAGATGTGTACTAACATGCACTAATCACCAACTAATGGGCACACAAATTTCCCAGAGCTCCTAGCGTAGAAACGTGTGCTTTGATACCGAGTGCAATGCCCCTCCAGGGAACCTAGGAGAACTAACCTAAACATGAAACTAAGTTAACAGGATAATTTTTTTTTTTTAAATGTTTATAAACAATAATGTTAACAAAACAAAAGCAACACATGAGATAAAATGATATACACATAAGTACAACTCAACAAAGGTTACAAATCTTGAGGGTTCCTTGATGTAGAATTTATTAAGAAAAATAATCTACAAGAACAACTATAAAGAACTTAACACAAAGGATACATCATATACATCTCATATAATAAGACTACATAACCAACTAATACCCAAGGTATACAAAATAATCAACATCCACTGCACAAAGTGCATGGTATGAAGTAATACATAATAATACAATACAATACATCCTCCATAGGATGTCATCCAATACCCACATATGGTACAAGTGTACAACTCAAGAAACTGAACAAGTCTCTAGAAGAATAAGAAGATAGAAGAGGAATTGCAAGAAGGATCATCCAAGCATGAAGATGAACACCAGATCTCAATGGTAATAAGAATAAATACCACCCGACCTCGTGGAACCAAAGGTCCACTCCCACTGTGTTGAGGAGATAATAAGAGTCCCACTCACATAGGTATACAACAAGAAGGTAAACATAAAAGGTACACAAGACCATCATAAATAAATGCATAGGAAGATCCTAGAAGCTTTTTGAATAAAAAATAAGGAAATATAAAAAATACGAGAGGTAACCAACACACGTAGGATAACCTAAGATGTATATAGGAAGGTGTCTTCATGTACGTCTAACCCTTGAGTTTTTTCCTATAAATCTCTTAATAGATCCCAACACTCATGTGACCATACACGGTATCAATGACTTCTCAAACAAACAAAGTCACTAACTATGCCAGATACACACCCCTGAAGGAAACAAGCATCATATCATCCTCCATCTTAGCCTATAATAGTGCTCAAGCATGGGTGAGGCATTATATCTTATTAGATTATACTAAGGAATCCTAATAAGTTATTATGTTATCACTTGTTAAAATTGTTAGTAATAACTAAGAGGGGAAGGTGAATCAGTGGCCTCAAAAATTTATCCAATTTAAACTTTAATCTACCAATAAATACTTCTCAAATTATTAAATCCCAACAAGATGTATGCCTTTGAAATACTTGAAATAAATAAATGTCTATCAATTTACCTTGTCTGTCCTTATTCTCCTTGATAACTGATAAGCAGTAAACTGTATTTACTGATACTCAGTAAATATGCAGAGTATACCAGTCAATCCATAAATGCATATGTAGAATGTAAAACAATAAAGTAATGAACCATACACATATAACACAAGGATTTTTACGTGGAAACCCTGTTAAGGGAAAAACCACTGGGATCGGTACCCCAAATTTTCACTCTTCTGAAGTGAGCCCTGCTAGGAGCCAACATTGTTAAAGGTTACAAACACACTGTTAAGTGCGACCTTGTTAGAATATTTTTATACATAGTTTGTCACTTAGTATCTAGCATCTATGCTACCATCCTTGAATCAGTCTCATGACTATCAATAGGCTTTATGCTAATCTTACTACCATCCTTAAATCAGCCTCCTTCTTAGACTGTCAATAGGCTTTAGGTAAGACTGATGCTACTATCATGAGTCAACCTTCTGGTAATCTGTTAGGATATATACCTCAATTACAAAAGACTATTAAGTCCTGCTTTGTTAAGAGACTTAATGCTTCAATGATTAAACTGAAACAAAATGACCTGTTTCTAATGCAACTGAATTGCAGATTTTTAGATCTATTTACTTAAAATATCTTTCTGATCAATGTATCAATATGATTCCTTTGTACTTAACTCTTTCTGCTCTGTGATGTTGTGCTTCACTATGTGTCAGTGTCTGCAGAATTCTTTAGCTCTCCCTTAGCTTAATTGATCACGACTGCATGAAGATTATCCTTCATCAATTTCTCTTCAGCATCTTCTATCAATTCACTCCCCCATGTATCTAATTGCCTCTGGAAGTGAATTATGCTTGTCTCTTAAATAGACATGATATTCCTTAATTCTTAGTTCTTGATTCTTGATTCTTGGCATGAAAAATGATCCAGCCAAATTGATTTACGGCTTTAACTCCTGATTTATCTCGTAGTTATCTTCTTGCCAACTGTACAAATCACTTACTTAACTATGGTCAAATAAAACAAATAAAACAACTAGTTAAGTCTATCCTTTATCTCTGCCAGCTAGATATTTTGTCATTTTCTGATCTCTCTATTCCGTCGATCAATTCTATAGTTCGTCGCCAGTGACAACTTCCAGTTCTATCGGTGTAACTTCAGTTAGCTTTAGGATCTCCATCCGTCGGGCATCATTGGATCTTGTTCATCGGGAAACACATTTTTTAGCTTGTTGTGCATCCTATGATTCTGCTTCATCGAGCAATATTGTCTTCTTCTCGTTGGGCATCACTATGACTTTATCTCTGTATTTACCGATGGTGTGCACTCCGTCGGTGTAGTCTGTCACTTGGTGAATACTTGACTTTTATGCATTGTTGAAAGCATAACCTCTGTTCCATTGATTCTCTGAAGTCTTTGACATTATTAATATGACCATACAGATGATATCAAGTTGGCATCAATGACAATACAAACCATTAACTGATTTAATGTCTTGCATCATCTTCAACTTAATATAGTCAACCATTTAATCAGCTACATGTCATCAATCTCTCCCTTTGGCATTGATGGCAACATGCTATATTATCATACTATACTATTGCTAATACAATATGAAATACAATTGTTGAAATTCATCAAATTACCAAATAGTTTATTTTGATAACTGATAAAATGTCTGACCACCGGTAAGCTTCTGTGTAAGCTTAGATTTGATTCTTGCAGTTTTACTTTTTTTCTTCTTTTGATGTGTTGTGTCCTCTTTGACTGTTCTGCTTCTTGATGTCTTCTTGTTTTCTGATGTTTGCAACTTTTATACCAATTCTCTCCCTTTGGATATGATCTCTCCCTATTTGGAGTAATCTGATAATGAATATTTTTTGATGATAATATGGATACATTCTCTCCCTTTGATAACAATGCCAAACAAGTATTTTACAAATATCTGACATTCTGTCAACCAATCTCTTCTTTCCATAATATATTCCTTGAATTTCCCTTATCCATTATCAATATAACAATCTGCTCTGGTGCTCTTTCTGATATATACCTTTCTGTATATAGATGTAGCTTTGAAGTTCATCTTCTGCTTGCATCAATCATGATTGATATCCTGTTAATATATGGCTGGTGCAACTTTCAGTCCTTTTACTAACTGGTAGACATGGGTTTGACCCCTAGTCTTTTTCTCAGGTACTCAAATGTATCCTTGGGCAGTGGCTTGGTGAAGATATCAGCCAATTTTTCTTTTGATTGCACATATTCCAGTATCACCTCCTTTTCTTGAACTTGTTCTCTTAAATAATGATACTTGATGGCAATGTGTTTAGTCTTCGCATGCATGACTAGATTCTTGGAAATATTTATTTCACTGGTGTTATCACAATAGATAACTACTAGTTCTATGATCTTCATTTGCATACCTTCCAGCAACTGATTGATCCATGCAATGTTTGAGTAGTTTGCAGTAGCAGCAACATATTATGCTTCTGTAGTGGATTGAGAGATGCATCCTTGCTTCTTGCTAATCCATGTGACAAGTTTGTCACCCATAAAGAATGCTCCTCTAGTTGTGCTCTTGCGGTCATCAAGATTTCTAGCCCAATCAGCGTCGGTAAACACTTTCAATTCAAATTTTCCTTCTCTTCTATACCATAAGCCAAATTCCTCAGTATTCTTCAGATATCTTAGTATTCTTTTCACATCAGTTATATGTGATTCCCTGGGGTTAGCAGAAAATCTAGCAACAATTCCTACTGCATGTGCAATATCTGGTCTAGTGTGTACAACATACATGAGTTTCCCTATCATTGATCTATATAGAGTGTGATTTACCTCTGTTGTCTTGTCTTTGTTAATTTGCATCCAGTAGCCATTGGTGTTCCAACAGGTTTGGAATCTTCCATCTTGAATATTTTTAGGACTTCTTTGATGTATTTGGACTGTGTAATGAAAATACCTTCACTTTGTTGAATG
>MU224076.1:120040-135997 GCA_018584345.1 Thuja plicata | reverse complement strand
CATAGAGGAGCTTGGATTGCAAAGGTCCAGGAGTATGACATAGATGTCAGGCCAACAAAACTCATAAGAGGGAATGCTCTTTGCAGGGCCATAGCAGAAAACCAACAAGTTGAAGAAGATGATCACAAAGTGCTGATGGTAAGTTTACAAGATCATTGGTTTTTGAATATTGCATATTTTCTGACTTATGGTGAATGCCCGGATGGATTAACTGCTAAACAAAGGAGGAATTTGAGGAATAAAGCTTTAAAGTATGTCATCCATGATGATGTTCTTTATAAGAAAGCAATTGATGGCACTTTTCTGAGATGTGTTGATAAGGAACAGCAGGAAAAGTTGTTGAAATCTTTTCATGATGAAGCATGTGGAGGTCACTTCTCATCTACCATGACAGCTTTCAAGATCCTAAGGTAGTGCTATTATTGGCCCAGAATGTTCAAAGATTCCTACAGGTGGGTGGCTAATTGTGAAAAGTGCAAGTTGTTGACAGGAAAACCTCAGTTGGCTGCATTACCTTTGAAACCAGTGGTGATAGATGCTCCTTTTCAACAGTGGGGCTTGGACTTTGTAGGACCAATCAACCCTCCTTCAAGTCAAGGGCACTCATACATCTTGACTGCCACTAATTAATTCAGAAAATGGGTTGAAGCTAAACCTATGAAAAGGGCTACATCTGAAGCAGTGTGTGAATTCATCAAAGAACAAATTCTGGTCAGATTTGGGGTTCCAAAAAAATTGATCATGGATAATGCCTCATATTTCTCATCCTCAGAAATCATTGCCTTTTGTTATGATTATGGAATTCAGATAGGGCATTCTTCAGATTATTTCCCTCAAGGAAATGGACAGGCTGAGTCAATTAATAAAAACTTGATTAATATTTTGAAGAAATTGTTGACTGATAATCAGAAGAACTGGCATAAGAAAATACATGATGCTCTATGGGCAGATAGAACTACTCCAAAGAGGGCTATAGGAATTTCACCTTTCGAGTTGGTATATGGATTTGAAGCCAACTTGACATTACCTTAAGAACTTGCTACATGTAAGTTGAAAACTGCCATGGAGGATGATTTTTTTAAGGATGGTTTAGAGAAAAGAATTCTGTATTTGACCAAGTTGCAGGAAGAAAGGGAAGACATGGTTGACAGGATCACTGAACATCAGAACCAAGTGAAGAAGTTGTTTGATAAGAAAGCAAGGCCAAGAAAATTCATGGAAGGTGATATGGTGCTACTGTGGGATAAGAGGCATGAACCTAAAGGAATGCATTCTAAGTTTCAATCTTTGTGGAAAGGTCCCTTCCAGTTTGTACAGGTGAATCAGAATAATTCTTTCAGACTGGCATATCCTTCCGAAGAATCCCTACCATATTCCTCTAATGGGTAGGATTTGAAGCTATACCAGATACATAATTGAAGAGCAGGTAACCCCTGCGTAGTAGTTAGTTAGGTAGGTGTTCTTTTTGTGTCATAGTTTTAGCGGTTGCCTTTTGTTTTGTTGTTGTTTTCCTTGAGTTTATTTTTTCTTTGTTTCATGTTTCCCTTCTCTCTTCCGCTCTCCTTGTATGCATTTTTTTGTTGTTCCCTTCACTCTAGACTCTGCAACCCAATGGATAAGGCACTTGCAAAACTATAGTAGCTGAATTCTTCATGCACTTTGCAGTACATGATCCCCCAGTTGGAGCCAGCTGTTGTCTGATTTTCAGTCACCTCTTTTTTTGGCATTATGGTCATGTCAAGTCAGTCTGTTCAGTTTGAGTCTAGGTCTAAGTCTTTTATAGGTAGGAAATCTTTTCCAGGCTTCTCTTCCATTGCCTTTTTGTTCTAAGCCGGGTGGGATGTTTTCAAGGTCTCATTAATTGGGTAGGTTGTAGCACCTGATTTGGCAAAGATTATGATCTTTTAATTAATGATCTTTTCAACAGATGGAATGATGTTTGGGATTCATAAGTTTCAGACATTCAAAAGAACTAAGAGAGATTCTTCATGTAATGGAATCAGCATTGAATCATTCAGGTTTCTACTTCATATCACCATGTGAACAATCCATTTGTGGTAGAGAAATAAAGTTTGCAGTTGAATATATCAAGCTAGGTGCAGATTGAAGACTGGTATGGATCAATTCTACAGGTCTTAATGATCCTAATGCAACAAACGGTGAGCACTTTGGTTAAGAGATGAGTGAGAACGAGCTCGGAGGGATTTCAGAAATTATCTTCTCCATGGCGGAATTCTCACCAAGAAGGTAATTTTCTGCAAAGGCAGAAAAGGAGAATTTTACACTACGCGGAAATCGCACCCCTCGGGTAATTTTCCGCAAAGGAGAATTTTACACTGTGTGGGTTTCGCCCCTCTCAAGTGATTTTTTGCAAAGCTATATACTTCTAATTTTGATGGGTGGAAATACGCCCAGTGCCTTCTCCATGCATTTTCCACAGAGCCATTTTGAAAGTCATGCCTTTTAATTGCTTTGTCGCGTCGTTCTTCTCTCAATGTTATTAAGTCTTGCGAGTGCGCAATGAGCTATTTTAAAGTGAATCGCACAATCGTGATCTACTTATGCTTAGTTCTATTTTGTGCGTGATTGAGCGAGTTCAGTGTTTTAAAATATAAATTGCGCAGTCGCGATGCTTTATGAAAGTTAAATTTCAAGTCAGCGAGTCAGCAACGGGTTAAAAGAATGTAAATCACGCAGTCGCTGAATAGTTATGCTGTTCATCTCAGTCTCCGCGACTAAGTGAGTTATGCATAAAATGAAGCAGTCGCACACCCACATCAATTTTTATGTCAGTGTTAAAATGCCCGCGATTGCGCGATGAGGTCATGATTATAGAGGTCGCTCACTCACTCAGGTTATAACTCAGTTGAATTTTATAGTGTGAGTGCATGATGAAGACATAAAGTACTGATATGAAGATGCATCACTCAGTCGCATAAGTATTTTTCATGATTCTTAAAGGTCTGCGACCAAGCGACTAAATGAGCCATTCATTGCCTCACTTACTCGCCAATGTTTTGAGGTAATCGAAAAAGATGCTCGCGAGAAGGCGACTAAGGAAAGGAAAGACATAGTCGTGCACTTGCAGTCAATAAAGAAATGAAATAAATGAGCTCGCGAGTAGGCGACTGAGAGAAGAAAAGACACATCACTCACTCGCGCATAAGGTGAAAGATGGAATACTAAGTGGCCCGAGTATGCGACGAGTTAAGGTATGCAATAAAAAATTGAATGTCACTCAGTTGCCAATCAGTTTATATAAAAGAAAAAGAGCTCGCGAGTGTGCGACGAGCTAAAGGAATAAAACACACTATAGCAAAAAGTGGAAATTTGAATTTTGAGTGCGCCATTACCATTTTCACAATGAAAACCCAAAAACCCGCTGGCCTCTTTCTTGCATGGTTTTGAGTATGTTCAGAAAATAATCATATGGGTCTCCATAGAATCTCATGAAGAACGTTTCATCTTCAGATAATTTTGTGTGAAAGCACCTGGAAATAGTCATAGTGGAAAATCCAAATTTAAGTGCGTAGAAGCCATTTTCGCACTGAAAATTCAAAAATCCGCCGGCTGATATATTCATGGTTTCGAAGTCTTTTCTTTCAATTTCAAATTCAAGTTCAGAAAAATGACATTTTGACTCTGTGGCCCAGTGGATTCAGCTCAATAATACTGGTTGGAGATGAAGAGTTTCAGATTCCATAATGACTGTTCGAGTTCTCGGATTTGAAAAGTCTTTCTCTTCGTATTCTGTCTCTTTGTATTCAAAGGAGAGGAAAGGTCATTGGTTCTTAGGGGCCTGATGTATTGTAGAGCCAATAAATTCTGTAAAGAATTCTATATACAAGGTCAGAAAACTTGTTAATGAAGTAGAAGTGATTCTATTTACAAAGGCTTTGTCTCATATTTGTTGTGCCATTTTAGTGAATCATTTGCATTTTGAATAGATAGAACAGTCATATGTGAAGCTGTAGTTGCATGCTAGATTCCATTTCATGTCTGTGATTGCAATGAAAGTAATTCTATTTACCTGTCATGTATGATTCTTCTCCTATTCATTCAGTAATTTAGGTGCATCAGAATAGAAAGCACAATTGTATGTGGAACTGTAATTCCTTCCTGGATTCTATTTCATGTTAGTAGTTGTAGTATAAGCTATTCTATTTTCCATCTATATATGATTCTGCTCCTATTCTCATTAGTAGGATATGCATTCTTAGAATAGATAGGTTTAGGTTAGAAGATAGTTTTATGATAATTTGTGATCAACATTCCATTGAGGATTATAGGTTATCCACTCTTATCCTTGCCTGAATTGTTTGTGTCTACAAGCAATTTGGTTAAAACTCATAAGGAATTAACTGATGATCAATAAAAAGGCACATTCATTGCATATCAAACACAATCAGGGAGTTGTACCTATCAATTCAGAGGGCAGTGATAGATAACATACACTGACCCATTTGTTGGTAAACATCCTTTTGTTCTTTCACCTTGGGTGTATTGAAGAGTCAAAGATTATAAATCTTAAGAAAGGACAAACTGTTAACCAACACTCTCAAAACTGGTTCTTGCCCATACAAGAACCATTGGTTCTCAATTAACCAAAAACACTTAAAATACTCTCACAAGATCACCAAGATAATTTAAGATAAATCAGGTTGGGTATAAACAACCGAGACTAAATATTGATAAAAACATGAACATGCACTGAAGCACACAAACAACATAGAAATAGAAACCCCAAAATCTCTGGTTTTCATCCTAAAATTCATCTGATCCCGACAGACACCCGAAACATTACAGTTTCATAAAAGGGAAAGAAATACACAATCTATTTTTTTAGTCACTCAGAAAACACATCAGAACATGATAAATTCGATTCCAGAAAGACTTAATAAAATTAAGTGATAAACTCATTTATAGTAACACTATGCAAATTAGTCCGATAAAATTACTAATAACAATATAATTCAATTCTCCAAAGAAAATGCACATCAAGCCTTTATTGATTAATTTATAATATCTACATCATGTAAATTAATCTAATCAATAATTACTAAAATTTGACTATAATTACTCGTGATCACATAAAACAACCAATTAAATTACACCATTTCACCTAACTATTATATCCTGATAGAAGTTACAGTTTGACTAAATGATTATATGTAATACAAGTTTATGTATAAATACGAATAAAAGTAGCTGAAGAAATTGACATAGCGTTCATTTAATCATAAGAAATTAACACTAACGATGAATCATGACTATAAATATAACTTAGTCAAATATCCCTATCTGAGAACATTAGTAAAAACAACTCTATCCATATATTTGATACCTAGAATTAATATTAATGATAACTATTATATATTAATGATTAATTTTAATTAATAATACTATTAATTAAAATAATAATATCTATATAATATTAATTATCACATATTAATTAATACCGAGTAAAAGAAATTAGTACTAACAATTAATATTAATATTTTAAATAATAAAATATAATAAAAATTTTAAATTAAAAGACAAATTTAATTTAAACTAAATTTAAATTTATTAAAAAAATAAAGTTAAACAAGTTTGGGGGGGGGTCTCAGCACCACCCACAGTCCTTAAAGGACTGGCCCGCGGCCCCACCTCATAGTGGGTACCGCGGGTTAACCTGCGGCCCCACTATGACAGTGGGTGTCGGGGGTCCCCGCGTTCCCACTATGGTAAGAGACTGCACTGGGTCAAACCCGCGGGGGGCTGGGGATGTGGTGGCCCATGCCTCCCTCAAAACAATTTGTTTTTTTTTTAAAACAACCTTATTAAATAATAAACTTCTTTGTTTATTATTTTTTATTTTATTTATTTATTTTTAAATAAAAATATACACTAGTCTGTATATTTTTCCAGCAGCCGTTTTTTTTAAATTTAATTTTTCAGCAATAGAAAAAATACAATTAATCTTTTCTTTTCAAGCCTAGATTAATTTAGCTATAATTCAATAATAGAGACTTTTTTTTAACCAAATGCTCTAAGGGTAAAACAAGAAAGAATCTTCTTAACAACATGCAATTTGACATAAATGAGAAAATGTTCTAGATCTAATATTTTAATTTCTTTTTCCAAGAATAGTCTTCTCTTTCTTTAAACATGCAAATAACCCACTGTTCTTGTTTTCATGTAGATCTAGCCAACAACCTGGTAAGAAAAGGTTTCTTCTTTCTAAGGTGAGTTATTCATAGATATGAGGATTTGAAGACAATAATTATAATTTCTCAATCAAAGAAGACATTTTTACAAATCAAAACCCTAAGGGCATTGTTGAAAATTGATTCATTCCAATTGAAAACCCTAATACCCATTTGCACCTAATGTCATGAAATGAAACCCTTTATGCCCACAAGCACAGATATGACATGCAAATTTTAAGGAAACACAAAATTGATCCAAGAACATATTTCATAATTTAAATCATTAAAACACACAATAATCAAACAAGGAAGATCACACAAAGGATCCTAGCTTTTCATATGCATAGAAGATAGGGATCTGAAAGATAGAATTGACAAGAACAAGATCCTACCTTTGTAACTGATGGGAGGAACAAACCCACAAATCCAAGCAAGAAGAATTCACAAATACTCCAAAATTCTCTCAAGCTTTCCCAAATCCTCCATCACCTAATTTTCCTTTCTCCCCTGATTGAACAACCTCCGAAATGGCTTTCAATCCAAGGATATAGAAAACCAAGCAATTAGGTTTTCAAAAGTGAAAACCCTAAAGGGAATAAAAAATATCTAATTAATAATTAAAAGAAATTCTTTATTTTCAATTTTCACTTAAAGCATGCATAATTCAACTTTATAATATGAACACAAAGTCATAATTGAAAATGCATGTGAGAATATATTTTAATTAAATAAATCAATTAATCATGCAACTTAAAGTAATATTCAATACATCCATTTTGCATAATTAATTACAATTAATTGAATGTAATATTTATTAATTCTCAATTATTTAAATTAAGACTTAATAATTAAATCAATTAATTAAATATAGGCATTTAATTAATATTTAATTATTAAATAGCCATATATTTCATATATTAATATTTTAACCTTACTACAGGTGTAATAATTAACATTAATATTTACCATAATTATTCATTAATTAAATCACGACAAAAGCATCATTAAATCACCCGAAAACCATCTAAATAGATAAAAAGCTAAAACAGACAACAACTTAAATAGAAACATGAACACACACAAATAGGCTCACGAATCCATGTCACTTGATAGATTCAACCACTAGGATAGTCAATCAGATTCTTGTACAATTATAGGAAAAAATAAGGGTTTAGGGTATGGATTTGGACCTGAATATTATCTCCCCTCTCTTACCATTGAGATACTATGATAGGGCACACTCACTCTTGCCAATTTAGGGAAGATGTAGCCATGTACCTACAAACCTATCCTCACAAAGATGAACATACATGCATATAATATAGCAAACATTGGTTGAGACCAGTTTATCATGTGGATCTAACCAAAGCAAGTAACTATGACTCTGTCCCATACCATACCAAACACAACAAATAGTAATGCAAAGTATCACAATGATCCACGTGCATACTGACATAGCGTGAGTATTGTCAAAAAATCATAACCAAAATGACATTATAACATAAACATAACCAATCATGAAATAATCATACATCATATGTAAATAGATGATATAATAAAACTAACAATGGATCAATAACATTATGAAATGCAATACAAGAATATCCTCAAAATCAACTGAAATAACCAATGCAAACACAAAAAGGCCTAAAAGAAATTAGAAACTGAAATAGAAAGGTAGACTAAGGGGTAGGTATTACACAAGCTTTAGAACTGTAGTAATAAAGTTGGTCGTTTGAGACTTACAATTAACCACTTCTGATGGTCTTCCCTGTTAGGAGCAATAAGGACTGTTAGGTCCACCATGTGAAAGGATTTATACAATACAGTTAATTATGCACTCTGTTAGGATATTTGAGAAGGATTGTTAGGTTCACCTTGTTAAAGGATTTTGACTAATACACCTGTTACAATGAATCAGTGGATGATCTTCTATACAACTCTGATTTTCTGAATAAGATCCTTAATTTGATGTAGTACTGATCACCTTAATGTGATAGATGAGTCTCTGTTGTTCCTTTATACTGTTGTAGCATTCTAATCAATCTTCCACTTCATATTTGCATCTATAAATATATATATTCAATGTTATTCTCATGATTGATATCTCTTTTGGATAAAAAAAGTGCCTCACATATATACCTATCCAAATCAATTACCTACACAAGTCATCTCCTATCATATCAAATAGTATCAAACAATATTTACTAAGTTGGCCCAATGCTAATACTCGGGTCTAGTAATCCACTCGGGTGATATACTTGATGGAAATAAGTTAAGTAACTAAGAGGGGAGGGGTTAATCAGTTACCACAAAAAAAATCCAAGTCCCTTAGATGTCTTAAACATACTTATCACTATCAGTCGGTTAACAAAGATATTCTATTATTACTCGGTTAAAAAAGAAAACCATAAGATATTAACTATGATTATCCTTTAGTGATTAAATATAGAAACATAAAGCATAAATTAAATAACATGTACACAGATGACACCAAGATTTTAACATGGAAACCCAATATGGGAAAAACCACCAATTGCAACTAGTCACTATTTTTCACTCTTCTGAAGTGAGCCCTATTAGGAACCAATCATGTTAAAGGTTACAATAAAATACTATTAGGTGTGACCCTGTTAGAGGATTTAATCACCCTGTAAGGAGTGGCCTTGTTAGAGGTCTTCAAACACTTTAATGTAGAAATGTCACCTTATGAGAGGATTTACAAAAGACTGTTATGTCTACTTTGTTAAGAGATTTAGATCACTATTACAATTGTTAGAGAGTAACAATGGATTGACCTATTTTGAGAAGCAATTGTCTTTACTGATTCAGATGTCTATTTTGGCTTTTAAAATAGATCCTCATAGATCAAATATTCTATTACAGCTCTGTCTGGATGTTCTGTTCTTAATCAAAATCCCATCTGATTTTTCCTCCACACTTCATATCACAACTTTTCTATATATCTTCATACATTCAATCCAAACTTGACCTTGTATATATATGATACACCTTGTCAAGTCAGCCTAAATAACCTTCCAAATAAATAATAAAACTTAAGTCTATCGACTACATATAACCAATTAAACATAAAGTGTAAACTTTTGTAAGTCGGCTAAAAATAAATATTTAACTTGGTTAACATTGTAATCCTTCAATGCCCGACCGTACTGTAATGCCCGAGTGAACTCAGTTAGAACTAAAAATCACTTTGGTCTTCTTCAATGCCCGTGAGTACTTGGAATATACTGACTATTCTTTGTTTAGGTATAGAAATTTGTGTAAATATCACTACATTTGTGTAAACATCAATGAAAATACATAATTAAATAATTGTCATCAACAATCTCCCTCTTTGGCATTGATGGAAACACAACATGTCATAATACAAAGAATTTTAGAGCAACAGAAGTAAGGAATAAAACTTATTAATGTCCTTAGCTTTATTCTGATTCTCATCTAGAAAACTCCCTCTATCTTCATAATCTCTGAAATAAATATTTCTCCCTCTATCATCAATAATCTTTCCCTCAATAATATTTCCTTTTATAATTTCTTTTGGCATGACATCAATAATCTCTCCCTCTTTGACAACCAATGCCAAAGACTCTATCAAATGAAATTGTAGTGTACCTGATGTATTGATTCATATGCAATAAGTTCTGACAATCTGCATCAACATGTTAAATCTTTTCTATAGCTCGGTTGATGCATCACTAAAATGTGTTTTAGTGAGCTTCAGTTAGGGGAATCACCCCTAGCTTTCCTCTAAGATACACAAATGCATCCTTAGGTAACGGTTTGGTGAATATGTCTACAATTTTCTCTTTAGTATTCACATATTTCAATCTTACTTCCTTGCCGTGAACCAATTCTCTCAAGAAATGATACTTTATCAAAATATGCTTAGTCTTAGTATGCATCTTAGGGTTCTTTGAAATTTTAATAGCACTAGTGTTTTCACAATAGATAATAACTAGTTCTTTGATTTCCTCCTTCGTACCTGACAACAATTGTTTGAACCATATGATATTTGAATAAGCAACTACTGTAGAAACATTCTTTGCCTTTGCTATAGATTGAGAAATGTAATTCTATTTATTGCTTAACTAGGAGACTAACCTCTTACCAAGAAATAATGTTCCACCACTAGTGCTCTTCCTGTCATCAACACTTCCTGCCCAATCAGCATCAATAAAAGTCTTCAAGTCAAAGTTTCCTCCTTTCTTTTAACATAATCCATAATCTTTAGTACCCTTAAGATATCTTAGAATCCTTTTGATAGAAATCAAATGATTCTCTCTAGGATTAAATAAAAACCTTTCAATAATACCAACTGCTAATGCAATATCAAGTCTTGTGTGAATAACATATTGAAGTCTACCAATCATGGATATGTAGGTAGTCTGATTTACCTCCTTTGAATCATCATCCTTAGACAACTTATGTCCAGTAGAGATAGGTGTCCCAACTGGTCTAGAATCTTCCATTCCAAATTTCTTCAGTATCTCTTTGATGTATTTAGATTGAGTAATGTAGATACCATCCTTCATTTGATGAATTTGTAAACCAACAAAGAATTTGATTTCTCCAAACATAGACATCTTAAACTCCTTTCTCATAGCTTTGGAGAATGCTTTGCATAAATCATCATGTCAAGTAAATAGTATATCATCAACAAATATCTCTTCTAATAGTATCCTCTTCTGAGGTCCTTCTTTGATGTACAAGATACTATTGTCATTAGTTCTCTGAAATCCAATACTTATCAAGTAACCATGAAATCTTTCATACTAGGCTCTAGGAGCTTGTTTCAGTCCATAAAATGCTTTCTGTAGTTTTCAAACCATATTCCTTTTGTTAAGATCTACAAAACCTTCAGGTTGTTCAATATAGACTTCCTCTTCAAGAATTCCATTCAAGAATGCAAATTTTACATCCATTTGATATACCTTGAATCCTTTATGTGTAGCATATGCCAGAAGAGTTTTGACTCCTTCAAGTCTTGAAATAAGAGAAAAAGTTTCTCCATAGTCAATATCCTCTTCTTGAGCATGTCCTTTAGATACTAATCTTTCTTTATTTCTATAAACTTCACCTTTCTCATTCATCTTGTTTCTGAAAACCCACTTAGTACCAATCACATTCTTGTCTTTTGGTCTAGGTACAAGAGTCCAAGTTTTATTCTTTTCTATCTACTCAATCTCTTCATTCATTTCTTATATCTAGATTTCATCATTCAACACATCTTTAATAGTTCTAGGTTCAATTTCACTAAGAAAACATGTACCTTTAAGTTTATTCCTTGTCATTATACCTTCTGTCTGGTCTCCAATTATTTTCTCAGGTGCATGATGCCTTCTGACATATTTTGCAAGTATAGGTTCCTTGCTCTTTGATTCTAGGCTTGCTCCACTAGGTTCACCATGCTCAAAAATTTTGTTCTGTTCATCCAACTGATACTTGGGTTCCACTGTCTGAGACTTAGGTGCCTCTATCTATGACTTGAGTGGCTCTGTCTGCGACTCAGTTACCTTTATGTGTGACTCAGTTTCTTTAGTTTGAGACTCACTTCCCTTTGTTTGTGACTCAGTTTCAACAGTTAGCACCTCGAGTTGCAACAAGATTTGTGTTGATGAATTCAGTGGTTGACATGGTTGTTGTCCAATCACCATTTCCTGTGTCTTAGGTATAGTATCAGATTCATAATACACAAATTTCTTGTAGTCCTCAGGCTCTTTACTACTCTCTTCTTCACTTCTCTATGCAAACTCATCAATCTTTACATGTAGACTTTCTATGACTTTATGAGTAGCAATATTCAAACATTTATATGCTTTGATTTTACAAGAGTAGCCTAGGAATATACCTTAATCACCTTTGACATCAACTTTTCCATTTCTTTCTTCTTTCAAGATGTAACATTTACTTCCACATACTTTGAAATAACAAACATTGGGTTTATAACCATACCATAATTCAAAAGGTGTCTGTGAGTACCTTTATTCAATTAAAATCTGTTCAAGGTGTCTACTATAGTGATGATGGCTTCCTTATAGTATTTGGTAGCAACATTCTTTTCAATCATCAAGGTTCTTGCACAATCCATAATGGATATGTTTCTTCTTTCTGCTATCCCATTTTTTTGTGGTGTACCTGGGGTAGATACTTGTCTCTTGATTCCTCTTTCATTGTAGAATTCATTGAACTCATTATAAATGAATTCACCTCCTCTATCAGATCTTAGGCATTTAAATTTCTTTCATGTTTACTTCTCAACTCTGGCAAGGTACCATTTGAATTTCTAAAAAGTTTCTGATTTTTCTTTGAGAAACATAACAATTATCATTCTAGAATGGTCATCAACAAATAGAATGAAATACTTCTCACCTATCTAAATTTTTGTTCCAATTGGTCCACACAAATCAGTATGCACCAAATCCAAGACTTCTTCAGTATTGTAATTCTTTCTCTTCAAACTAGTTTTTCCCATCTTCCCAATTTGACATTGTTTACATATTGCCAATTCAGGTTTCTTCAAAATAGGAATACCTCTTACTCTTTTGTTCTTTCTTATGTTGACCAGGTTATCAAAATTTACATGACACAACCTTTTATGCCATAACCAACTTTCTTCTATTTATGCAATAAAACATGAACTTTCATTGAGATCAAGATAAAATAGATTACCTTTTGTTTTCCTTCCAGTTCCAACTAGGTTTCCCTTACCATCCAGGAGTTTGGCCTTACCATTCATGAATTTTACCTTGAAACCAATGTTATTCATCTATTCCACACTTAGTAGATTACACCTTAGTCCTTCAACCAAATAAGCATTATCACATTTGATTCCTTCAGTTAGAGAAATGCAACCTTTACCTTTCACATAGCACAATTCATCATTCCCAAAACTGACACTCCCACCATCATAGTGCTCAAGATGTTTAAATTTAGTTTTATCACCAGACATGTGGTGAGAACAACCACTATTAATTATCCATGTGTCATTCTTGCTAATATGAGAGAAAAGTGCAGTCATTTCATTTTCTTCATTGTCTAACTCATCCTTAATAGCAATGTAAACCATTTCATCTTCATCTTCATCACTATCGGAATCTTTACCAATAAAAAAATATTTCTTACCTTTGTCCTTGTATCTTTTGTAGCCTTTGAAATCTTTCTTGCCTTTGTACTTGTTGAACTTTCTCTCACCTTTGTCTTCCTTGTTTGGACACTTAGCAACAATGTGACCAACCTCATCACATGAAAACAAAACCAATGGTATTTTTCCTTTATACTGTCCTTTTCCTATGGCAGCTCTCTTTGCAAGTAATAATTCAATGATTTCCAGATCTTCATCATCAGAATCATCATCACTATTATTGTGAATCTATTTTCCTTTCGATTTTGTATCCATCCTACCAACGTTTAATTTAGCTTTGAATACAAACTGCAAATTGCTAGGATTAGGAGAATAATTCTAAAAAATGTCTAACTCAAAAGCTATAAGTCTTCCAACCAATCCATCTAGAGTTATATCATTATTTCTCCTCATCTCTTGAATAGTTGAAACTCTAATTGAATAGATAGGAAGTAATGTTCTCAATACATTAATAACCATTTTTTTGTCTTCAATTGTTCCACTGGCAGCTCTGATTGCACTAACACTTTTCTTGATTCTTTCACTATATTTTGTAATGTCTTCTCATTATTTCATTTTCGTCTGATCAAACTGACCTCTGATACTTTTTTCTTTTGCTCTCTTTAACTTGTCATCTCCTCCATGGATTTCATGTAGTTTCTTCCATATAGCATAGGTAGTAGGGTAGTCCTTATCTTCATCAAATTCCAAATAGCTGAGTGAAGAATCTATATCAATCATTATTATGTTATGATGCTTCGTGTCCACCATCTGATCCATAGACATAGGTATCGGTGGTTCCACATACTTGTGATCCAAGAATTGTAAACCAATATCTCTAATAGTAGATAGATGTAGCCTCATCAAATCTTTCCATGTTGTGAAGTTGTCTTTGTTAAGCTTGGGGGTCTCCCTTCTGTAAGACATCTCTGATCTTTAGCTTAGGCCTTGAAACCTTCCCTGAAAGCACTTGGATCTCTGATACCAATTGTTGGAAATGAGTTGAGTAACTGAGAGGGGAGGGGTGAATCAGTTACTCCAAAAAATTCAATTCCCTTAGATTTATTAAACAAACTTATCACTGTCACTCGGTTAACAAAGATATTATGCTATTACCCAGTTAACAAAGCAATACATAAGATATTAACTGTGATTATCCTTTAGTGATTAAATATAGAAACATAAAGCATAAAGTAAATAACATGTACACATATGACACCAATATTTAACATGGAAACCCAATTTGGGAAAACCACCAATTTCAACTAGTCACTGTTTTTCACTCTTCTGAAGTGAGCCTTGTTAGGAGCCAACCCTGTTAAAGGTTACAAACACACACTATAAGGCGTGACCTTGTTAGAGGATTTAATCACCCTGTAAGGAGTGGCCTTGTTAGAGCTATTCAAATGCTTCAATGTAGAAATGTCACCTTGTGAGAGGATTTACAAAAGATTGTTAAGTTTACTCTATTAAGAGATTTAGATCACTGCTACAATTGTTAGAGAGTAACGATGGATTAACCTATTTTGAGAAGCAATTGTCTTTGGTGATTCAGATCTTTGTTCTGACTTTTAAACTAGATCCTCACTGATCAAATATTCTATTGCACCTCTGTGTAGATGTTGTGTTCTTAATTAGAATCCCATCTGATTTCACCTCCACACTTCATATCACAACTCTTATATATATCTTCACACATTCAATCCAAACTTGACCTTGTATATATATATGATAAGCCTTGTCAAGTCAGCCTGAATAACCTTCCAAACAAACATTAAAAATTAAGTCTATCGGCTGCATATAACCAATTAAAAATAAAGTGTAAACTACTATTAGTCAACTAACACTAAATATTTAACTCAGTTAACACTGTAATCCATGCCCAACCATTACTGTAATGCCCGAGTGAACTCAGTTAGAACTGAAAATCACTTTGGTCTTCTTCAATGCCCGAGAGTACTTGGCATATACTAACTATGCTCAGTTTAGGTATAGAAATTTGTGTAAACATCACTACATTTGTGTAAACATCAATGGAAATACACAATTGAATAATTTTCATCAATAATACTGACACTCAAGTGACACAGTGAACTTGGCAACTCTGGCACTCAGTTGACATTGGGTGCTTGGTCCACATTGTTCACTCAAAGATGGTATGCAGCTAGGGTAACACTTCTCACTCGGTAGACACTGCTTGGAACTAACTACTTGGTTGACATTACAACTGTTTGGCTTGGTCAACACTGCTAGCTCAGTTAACACTGTAACCATATGAATGAATATGTGTTTTGGCAGTAATTGACAATATGTCTTGCCATAAGGTCTACTATATATATATATATATATATATATATTGATAAAATCAAAGTTAATGTGAGGGTTTTTGAAAATGCAAGTTGCAGATTCTATAGGAATCACAGGGTTTTTTTATGTTACAGGGGCTGTAGCTGTGGGCAAGCAGGGAGAGGGCACAACCCCTCCCACTGTCATGGCAGTGCCACCCCACAGAACCCCATAATCGGTGGCAGTCCTGCCACTATGGTGGTAGTCGTGGTGGCTGCTGACACCACGGGCAGGGGAGTGGGCATGTGGCCTCCCTTGCCTCCCTTGAATGGGAGCCCG
>MU224076.1:105463-119826 GCA_018584345.1 Thuja plicata | reverse complement strand
TATATATATATATATATAGAGAGAGAGAGAGAGAGAGAGTTAAAATTGTATAGAATAACACTTTACAACAAATGATAACTTCATATCTTTTTTTTGTTTACTTTTCCATAAAACTAAGAGAGAGCATATATATCATCAATATGAATTCCTTCCTTTTTAATTAATTTTATACATTTCAACTAGTAATTTAGGTAAATTTTTATTTATATGAACTAAGTTTTGAACACAATTCTGTTCTATTTAACAGGGTTAAAGTATTGAGAAATTCATTTTTAGCATTATCTATTTCTTAAATTAGGATTCCACTAATATGAATGCATAGAAAAAAAAATATAAATCAGCAACCTAAATTTCCACAATATCCAATGAACTACATGTTGTACATAGAGAACATAAAAATAAAACATGTAACTATCAATACAACTACTTTCTACAAAAGATTTCTCCTCTTTTATTTAATAATAGGAAACTCAGAATTTTTTTTGAAATACAACAAGAAAGATTTTACTTGAAATAATAATTTTTCAAAATACTATAACTATTACAAAGAGAAATTTTACAACTTTCACAACATGAAAATATAGTTTTTACATCTCCACATAGGTACATTGCAACCTTTACAAATCTGTATTTTCTTTCAACTACTATTCTTTTCTTGAATAGAGTATACATCTAAACTGATGGAACAACATGATGAACATTTAAAATGGCCTTCCTTGGCTCCATTTTATTTTCTCTGTTCACAAGCATACTGTTGGTTCCTTTTTATGTTGCAACAAAAAATAACCTTTTCTTCTTCTGACTATTTTATAGAGAAGCCAACTCCAAATATTACTCCATCCAAGAAAAGGACCAACTAACAAGCACTCTTACAATACTTCTACTCTTTAGTTTCTTCTATACCAAGGGGGGGATACCCTATAATACCTTGAGATATTTTTATATGGTATTCATCGAAGCAGTAATCTCATAACAACTCAACATAACCAGGAGATACTAGATAACTAGCTAATTACCCATTGAACATCAACCATGAAATAGAACATGAGATAGGAACTCACAACAAACTTATACAAATATAGACTTAAGGGATTTTATGGTTGTTTATATAGAAGCCACAACCAATATGCAACTAGATGTGCAATAATAAAGAACTTATTGGTTTTTTATCAGTGCTTTATCCATTGGGCTACTCTCTAACTCAAATACAATATATTGAAATCAATATTCATCAAAGATTCTAGGCCATAAAAATAAATATCCAAAACCCATACTACTCATAGCATCCTAGCATATGTCAGATGAATCTATGTATTAATGAAAGCATCATTTAATTATATCCATGATAAAAATTCTCAAATAAGTACATAAACACAGAGAAATTCTATGCTAATGAATTAGAAAACTCATAGATCACAAGACACTATGACACATGAGAGATTGGAATTTGGATCTTTGTATTAAGTTTAAAGAATCACATTCCAGTATACAAGATGTACTTAGAGACAACCTCTTCAATAATCTGCAAGAGATCTTTCAAATTTATTTCTAATTATCACACCTATCTAGTACAAACTTCTGCCATATTTCCCTGACTAAAACCTTGCAAAAATGTTACGATACAAATTTTCCAGCCCTTTCCAATGATCTTGGGAATCCTTTTATAGGATAGGATTGCAACAAGGTACAGATAAATTGGAATGAGGAAAAAACAAATGACTCTAGAAAAAGACAAAATAGCAAGTTAAGTGATAACCACTTTTGTTACAATATATTCAAAGTATTTTGTCTTCTAACCATCTAGGTATCTACAACTATTTTAAGTTTGTTCAGTAGCTACCATCTGGAATCTTTTTTCCTTGATCTTATTGATGTAGGATATTTTACCTTTGTCTATCTTATTCAAGAATTAGGAAGCACTGCCACTTGTTATCTTATATACATTATCACCTTCTCCTTGATCAATTGCATTATATATGTCCTTCCATGACGTATACACCTCATCACTTGGCCAAGCGAAGCTAATGAATTCATCCTTCTTGCTGTTGATTTCATTCCAACTGACACTACCTTTCTCAACTTCATCTTTCCAAAATTCAAAGAATGACTTGGCCTTATTAATGATTTCAACAATTTGGACAAACAGAAGTGTGGTTTCCAAATAAATAACACTATTGGTCCTTATTGCTAATGCCTCATTCATTTGTCTCATCCATAATGGTTCATTTTTTATTTCACCATTTTTCTTGAATAGGTTAGGAAACATCTCATAATGATCCTTTGAATATTCCTTCTTCAAAGTTTCTACCTTCCTCAAAATGATTCTCCTCTTGATATCCAAGTCCATTAGTACTTTGAAGCATTTATAAGTGCTAGTTAGCGTGATGTCAACATTGTTATCTTCTTTGGATGTAGAATAGAAGAGTTTCAATTTTGCTCTCTTTCCCTTTTATATATCTATTATTTGATCTCATTTATCCTTATCTGCATTGAATTCATCCATTATGCTGACAATCTTCTTTCCTTGTAGATAAATGGCAGCAAGACTCAAATCCTGAGTACATTGCATGAAAGTGGCATGTATTTTATCAGCATACCTCTGTTGTATCCATGCCTTTGCTTCTTTAAAAGTTTCACAGTCTTCATCCCACTTTTTTCTTGACTATTCCAACTTAGTCCTCTCAGTAATCAGTCTTTCTTATTCTAATTCCAGGTCTGCCTGTGTAGTGGGACTTGATGGCATGGGAGAAGGGGGATAAGTTATAATTGGACTTGATGATGTGGGCTGATGTGGATCTTTTGTAATCATTCCTTAAGGAGAAAATTGAACTATTTTATTACCTTCTAGGACAACTATATTCTTATCTTTTTCAATAGATTTTATCGCCTCATCATTATAATCCTTCGTCACTATCTCAAATTTTTCTCTCAGGATTTTGATATCTTCTTCTTGTTTTTTAGACACTTTCATGCTGAACTTTGTTGATTCCAAAGTGAGGTCAGCTACTTCTACTCCTGAAGTGTCTGCAACTCTTCTTACCATGAGGCTACCAACATGTTCGACATGGTCATCTCCACTAGTTGTCTTATGGATCTTCCTTTTTAATTGCCACATAACTAGGGCTGGGTGATCTTCACTAAATTTTACTCCCTTGGATAGTTGTTTTTCCTTTGTCTTAGTAGCATGACCAGTTTTGGTCTCCTTTCTCACAACATCAAAAGTGATAGCATCCGCAATGTCCCACTCTGGAAGTATTAACACTCCTTCCTTTTTGATCAACTCTCTTCCTTCCTCAGGAGTTATCTTCTCAAACTTGGATATCATTTCATGTTTTATTTCATTTTAAATTTCATCTTTACTCCTTGTAGGCAGTTGCTCATGATTTTTTTGGCAATTCTCTTTGTAATCATTGATGTGGATTCTCCATAAGAACTGCAAAAATGCTCTAGCTTTGACAAAAATATCATCAGAAAGAAACCTGTCACTAGCCTATTGTGTCAAGGGGTCTAATTCCTTCCCAGCATATTCTACAAATGTTAGATCCAGTTTAGCATGTGTTGGATCTTCAGGCATTCCTTATTATAGCTCTTCAGCTAAGACATATTTTTCCAACATTTCCCATTCGTAACAATTGTTCTACTACAACCTGCTCATCTATGTGCATTGAAGATTGGTAAGGAGAGTAGATTTTTTCATGTTTTTGTTTTTTTGGCTCTCCTTCTACCCTTTGCCTTTTTGGGGATGGCAATGATGTGGCCTCTTCCCTTTTGGATCAAGGGTCTTTTCAACTTTTGGTAGGACTGTACCATACCCTCTCCTTTGGTATAACACATACTTCCTTGGTGGGACATTCCTAATAGGAATTACCCTACTCAACATTGCTTTGGCCCTTTCTGTGTATGTTTGTAAAATGATATCTCTTTCCTCATTCAATGCCTGCATGATGTCTTAAAACATCTCCATTAAATAATCCATCTTCTTAGCCCATGGCTGAAAATCTTTCAAGGGGTCATACAACTTATCAAAATGCTGCACAAAATCAAGGCTTATCTTGTATGCTATCCATTTTTCCTTTTTTTATCTCTTTCTCTATTAGATCAAATTCATTTCTAATCACTGTTGGAAATGAGATAAGTAACTGAGAGGGGAGGGGTGAATTAGTTATTCCAAAACAAATCCCTTGTCCCTTAGATGTCTTAAACAATATAACACTATTCCTCGGTTAATTAAGATATTCTTCTGTAACTTGGGTGTTAAAGCAATCTTTATGATATCCAATGAAATTATACTTTAGTGATTAAGTGCAGAAACATAAAGCATGAAACAAATAATATATACACAGGTGACACCAAGATTTAATGTGGAAACCTGATATGGGAAAAACCACCAATGTAACTAGTTACTATTTTTCACTCTTCTGAAGTGAGTCCCGTTAGGAGCCAACCCTGTTAAAGGTTACAAAACACACTTTTAGGTGTGACCCTATTAGAGGATTTAAATCACACTTAGAGGTATTCAACACTTCAACATAGAAATGCTACCTTGTGAGAGGATTTACAAAAAGACCGTTAAGTCTACTCTGTTAAGAGATTTGAGATCATTGCTATAATTTTTAGAAAGTAACAATGAATTGATGTGTATGTGTAAGCAATTGTCTTTTTTGATTCAGATCTCTATTCTGATTATAACTGGATCCTTTCTGATCAAATATTCTATTTCAGCTTTGAGTATTTTGTACTCAATCAGAATCCCATCTGATTTCACCTTCACTCTTCATATCACAAAATTCCACACTTCTGCTTCTCTTCAAATTTTCACACACTCACACTCACATTCAATCCAAACTTGACCTTTCATATATATGATAATCCTTGTCAAATCATCTTGAATATACTTCTAAATAAGTAATAAATCGCAATTTAGTTGGCCTCATATAACCAATTAATTATAGAATGTAAACCACTGTTAGTGAGCTGACACTGAATAATCAACTTGATTAACACTGAGTTTCTTTAATTCCCGACCATGACTAAAATGCCCAAGTGACTTGGTCAACACTGAACATCTTCAATACCTGACTGATCTTAGTCAACATTAGAAAACTCTTTCCATTCACCAACTATGCTCGGTCTGAATGTAGACATTTGTGTAATATCATTACATAAGTGTAAATACATGTGTAACATCAATGAAAATACATAATTGAATAATTGTCTTAAAAAATATCCCTCTTTGGCATTGATTGAAACACAACATGTCATAATAAAAAGAATTGTAGATAAACATAAAACTTTCTTTAATGTCTTTAGCTTCATTCTGATTCTCATCCAAAAACTCCCTCTTTCATCAAACTCTGTCTCTTGAAAAAATTTCTCCCTCTGACATCAAACTCTATTTCTTGATTAATTTCTTTTGTATTATATCAAACTCTTCCTCTTTGACAACAAATGCCAAAAACTCCATCTCCACAAATACTAAATATCAATACCAATAGTCAATACTATTTATTTTTGAATTTGTAATGTACCTGAATGTACTAATTCATTTGCAATGGGTTCTGATGTACCTGCATCGACTGATATATCTTCATTGTGGTTCAGGTTGATGCATCACTAAACTTCATTTTAGTGAGCTTAAGTTAGGGGAAGCACCCCTATCTTTCCTCTAAGATACAAAAATGCATCCTTAGGTAAAGGTTTGGTGAATATGTCTGCAACTTGTTCTTTAGTACACACATATTCCAACCTTACTTCTTTATTATGTACCAATTCCCTCAATAAATGATACTTTAATGCTATATGCTTGGTTTTGGTGTGCATCACATGATTCTTTGAAATGTTAATGGCACTAGTGTTGTCATAGTAGATAATAATTGGTTCTTTTACTTCTTCCTTAATTCTTGACAACAACTACTTGAACCATATGATGTTTGAATAGTTCACTGCTGCAACAACATATTCTGCCTCTATTGTAGATTGTGAGATATAATTCTATTTCTTTCTAGTCCAAGATACTAACCTCTTTCCAAGAAAGAAAGCTCCACCACTGGTGCTTTTCCTATCATCAACACTTCTAGCCCAATCAGCATCAGTGAATGTCTTCAAATCAAAGTTCCCACCTTTCTTATACCATAAACCATAGTCTTTAGTACCCTTCAGATATCTCAAAATTCTTTTGATTGCCATTAGGTGATTGTATCTAGGATTAGTTGAAAATCTTGCAAAAATACCAACTGCTAATGCAATATCAGGTCTGGTGTGAACAACATATTACAATTTTCCAATCATGGATCTGTAGTTGGTATGATCTACCTCCTTTGAATCATCATCCATAGACAATTTTTGTCATGTACAGATGGGTGTTCCAACAGGTTTGAAATTTTCCATTCCAAATTTCTTGAGTATCTCCATGATATATTTTGATTGAGTAATGTAGATACCATCCTTCATTTGATGAACTTGTAATCCAACAATGAATTTTATCTCACAAAACATAGACATCTCAAATTATTTACTCATAGCTACAGAGAATGCTTTGCATAAGTCATCATATCCAGTGAATAATATGTCATCAAAAATATCTCTGCTAACAATATTTTGTTTTGTGGTCCTTCTTTAATGTACAAGCTATTGTTGTCATTGGTTCTCTTAAGTCCAATATTTACTAGGTAACCATGTAGTCTTTCATACCATGCTCTAGGCGCTTTTTTTAGTCCATACAATGCTTTGTGCATCTTGCAAACCATATTCCTTCTACTAGGATTAACAAATCCTTCAAGTTTCTCAATTTAGACTTCTTCTTCTGGGATTCTATTCAGAAATGCAGATTTCACATCCATTTGATATACTTTGTATCCTTTATGTGCAACATATGCCAGAAGATTTTTGACTCCTTCAAGTCTTGCAATAGGAGCAAAATTTTCTCCATAATCAATACCCTCTTCTTGAGAATATCCTTTACGAACTAGTCTCGCCTTGTTTCTAGAAACTTCACCATTTTCATTCATCTTATTTCTAAAAATCCACTTAGTTCCAATCACATTCTTGTCCTTTGGCCTAGGCACAAGAGTCCAAGTTTTGTTCTTCTCAATCTACTAAATTTCTTCATTCATTGCCTCTATCCAACTTTCATCATTAAATGCATCTTTAACAGTTCTAGGTTCAAATTCACTTAGTAAACATGTACCTTTGATTTTTTTCCTTGTCATTACAACTTTTGTCTGATCTCCAATTATTTTCTTAGGTGCATGATGCCTTCTAACATATTTATAAAGTACTGGATCCTTCAGTCTTGATTCTGGACTTGATCCACTAGGTCTATCATTCTCAAACATTCTTTCTTGTTCTTCTGTCTGATGCTCGGGTTCCATTGTTTGTGACTCAGGTTCCTCTGTCTGTGACTTGGGTCCCTCTGTCTGAAACTAGGTTCCCTCTATCTGTGACTTAGTCTCTTCTACTAGTAGCTTGGGTTGCATAGTTTGCATCTTATGTTGTACATTTTGTGTTAGTATATTCAGTGGTTGATAGTTCTGTTGTCCAATCACTATTGCTTGAGTTATAGGCATAGTATCAGGTTCATGATACAAAAATTTCCTATAGTCTTCAGGCTCTTTACTACTCTATTCTTCACATCTTTATGAAAACTCATCAATCTTGACATGTGCACTTTATATGACTTTATGAGTAGTAAAATTCAGACATTTGTATGCTTTACTTTTACATGAGTAACCTAGGAATATTCCTTCATCCTTTTTTGCATCAAGTTTTCTATTTCTTGCTTCCTTCAAGATGTAACATTTACTTCTAAATAATTTGAAATAATGAACATTAGGTTTATAAACATACCATAATTCAAAAGGTGTCTGGTTACTACCTTTCTTCAGTTGAAATTGGTTCAAGGTGAACACTGTAGTGCTGATGGCCTCCTTCCAGTATTTGGCAGCAACATTCTTTTCAATCATTAGGGTTCTGGCACAATCCATAATGGATCTATTTCTTCTTTCCACTATTCCATTTTTCGTGGTGTACCAGGGGTAAATACCCATCTTTTGATTCCTCTTTCATTACAAAATTCATTGAACTCATTAGAAATGAATTCTCCTCCTATGTCAGATCTTAGACATTTTAGTTTCTTTCCTGTTTCCTTTTCAACTCTTGCAAGATACCATTTGAATTTTTCAAAATCTTATGATTTTTCTCTGAGAAATGTGACATTCATCATTCTGGAAGGATCATCAACAAATATAATAAAATACTTTTCTCCAGTATAACTTGTTGTTCCAATTGGTCTACAAAGGTCAGTATGTACCAATTCCAAGATTTCATCAGTATTGTAATTATTGCTCTTGAAACTTATCTTGCTCATCTTTCCAATTTGACATTGTTTGCATATTTCTAACCTGGGGTTCTTCAAAATAGGAATACCTCTAACTCTCTTGTTCTTTCTTATGTTTACTAGATTATCAAAATTTACATGACACAACCTTTTATGCCATAGCCAACTTTCTTCTACTTATGCAATGAAGCATGAACTTTTAGTGAGGTCAAGATAGAATAGATTGCCTTTTGTTTGCCCGCCAGTTCCAACTAGGTTCCCTTTGCCATCCAGGAGCTTAGCCTTACCATTCATGAATTCTACCTTGAAGCCAATGTTGTTCAGTTGTGCTACATTGAGTAGATTTATCCTTGGTCCTTCAACCCAATAAGCATTATCACATTTGATTCCTTCTGTCAGAGTAATGCAACCTTTTACTTTCATGTAGCAGGGCTCATCATTCCCAAAACTGTCACTCCCACCATCATAGTGCTCAAGATGTTCAAACTTTCTCGCATCACCAATCATGTGATAAGAACAAACACTATCAATTATCCATGGGTCACTTTTACTGATATGTAAGAAAAGTGTTGTCTTTTCATCTTCTTCATCTCACTCATCCTTAATAGCAATATAAACCATTTCATCTTCTTCTTCATCATTATCGGAATCTTTAGCAATATAACAATAATTCTTACCGTTGTCCTTGTAGCTATTGTAGTTCTTGAAATATTTCTTACCTTTATACTTGTTGAACTTTTTCTCATCTTTGTCTTCTTTTTTTGGACACTTGGAAGCATTGTGACCAACCTCATTGCATGAGAAACAAATCAATGGCATTTTACCTTTCTATTTTCCTTTGGAAGCTCTCCTTGAAAGTAATGATTTAATGATATCTAGATCTTCATCATCACTATCACTTTCAATCTTCTTTCCTTTTGAGTATCTATCCTTCTTACAAAGGTTTGATTTGGCTTTGAACGCAGACTCAAGAATGCTAGAGCTAGGAGAATAATTGTCAAAGTTGTCCAGCTCAAAAGTTTTAAGCCTTCCAACTAATGTATCCAGAGTTATATCCTTATTGCACCTCATCTCTTGAATAAATTAAAATCTAATAGCATAGATAGGAAGTAAAGTTCTTAATACCTTGCTGACCATTGTTGTATCTTCAATTAATCCTCTTGTAGCTCTGATAGAACTCACAATATTCTTAATTCTTTCACTGTATCTTGTAGAGTCTTCTCCTTCTTTCATCTTCATCTGGTCAAATTGTCCTTTGAGACTTTCTGCATTGGCTCTCTTTACATTTGCATCTCCTCCATGAATGTCCTGTAATTTCGTCCACATATCATAGGCTGTCGGGCAGTCCTTGACTTCATCAAATTCTAAGTAGCTGAGTGAAGAAGCTATATGAATCATCATTATGTTAGGAATCTTCTGTTCCATCATCTGTTCCACAGTAATAGTTGTTGTTGGTTCCACATATTTTCTATCCAAAAATTGTAAACCAACATCTCCAATAGTAGATAGATATATGTCCGGGAGCAAAATAGAAACTTTAAATTAACATTTCAAATGAGTTTCGATCTTCGTGAAATTTAAAATGGAAGCATTTGACATAAAAATATTAGCTGGGTTTTTCTCTGATTGAGAAAAATTGAAACTTTAAATTAATATTTCAAACAAGCTATGATCTTCGTGAAATTTAAATTGAAAGCACATCAAAATATTAGGTGGGTTTTCCACTGATTGTGTAAAATTGAAACTTGAAATTAATATTTCAAACGAGCTCGAATCTCCGTGAAATTCAAAATAGAAGCATTTAACATCAAAATATTAGGTAGGTTTTCCTCTGATTGAGAAAAATTGAAACTTTAAATTAATATTTCAAACGAGATCCGATCTTCGTGAAATTTAAAATAGAAGCATTTGACATTAAAATATTAGGTGGGTTTTCCTCTGATTGTGTAAAACTAAAACTTTAAATTAATATTTTGATGTCAAATGCTTCCAATTTAAAATAAAAGCATTTGACATCAAAATATTAAGTGGGTTTTCCTCTGATTGAGCAAAATTGAAAGTTTAAATTAATATTTGAAATGAGCTCCGTTGTTCATGAAATTTAAAATGGAAGCATTTGAAATCAAAATATTAGGTGGGTTTACCTCTGATTGTGCAAAATTGAAACTTTTTTGTGACACATTTTACGTCTGGGAGAAAAATTGAAACTTTAAATTAATATTTCAAATGAGCTCCGACCCTCGTGAAATTTAAAACAGAAGCATTTGACAACAAAATATTAGGTGGGTTTTCCTCTGATGGAGCAAAATTGAAACTATAAATTAATATTTCAAACGAGCTTCGATCTTCATGAAATTTAAATTGGAAGCATTTTACATCAAAATATTAGGTGGGTTTTCCACTGATTGTGTAAAATTGAAACTTGAAATTAATATTTCAAACGAGCTCAAATCTTCGTGAAATTTAAAATGGAAGCATTTGACATCAAAATATTAGGTGGGTTTTCCTCCGATTGAGCAAAATTGAAACTTTAAATTAATATTTCAAACGAGCTCTGATCTTTGTGAAATTTAAATTGGAAGCATTTGACATCAAAATATTAGATGGGTTTTCCACTGATTGTGTAAAATTGAAACTTGAAATTAATATTTCAAACAAGCTCAGATCTCGGTGAAATTTAAAATAGAAGCATTTGACATCAACATATTAGGTGGGTTTTCCTCTGATTGAGCAAAATTGAAACTTTAAATTAATATCTCAAACGAGATCTGATCTTTGTGAAATTTAAAATGGAAGCATTTCAAATTAAAATATTAGTTGGGTTTTCCTCTGATTGTGTAAAACTAAAACTTTAAATTAATATTTGAAACATTAAATTCATATTTTGATGTCAAATGCTTCCAATTTAAAATAGAAGCATTTGACATCAAAATATTAGGTGGGTTTTCCTCTGATTGAGCAAAATTGAAAGTTTAAATTAATATTTCAAACGAGATCCGATGTTCATGAAATTTGAAATGGAAGCATTTGACATCAAAATATTAGGTGGGTTTACCTCTGATTTTGCAAAATTGAAACTTTTTTGTCACACGGATCAAAATTGAAACTTTAAATTAATATTTCAAATGAGCTCAGATCTTCCTGAAATTTAAAATGGAAGCATTGACACCAAAATATTAGGTGAGTTTTCCTCTGATTAAGAAAAATTGAAGCTTTAAATAAATATTTCAAACGAGCTCCGATCTTCATGAAATTTAAATTGGAAGCATTTGATATTAAAATTTTAGGTGGGTTTTCCACTGATTGAGTAAAATTGAAACTTGAAATTAATATTTCAAACGAGCTCGGATCTCCGTGAAATTTAAAATAGAAGCATTTGACATCAAAATATTAGGTGGGTTTTCCTCTGATTGAGCAAAATTGAAACTTTAAATTAATATTTCAAACGAGAGCTGATCTTCATGAAATTTTAAATGGATGCATTTGACATTAAAATACTAGGTGGGTTTTTCTCTGATTGTGTAAAACTAAAACTTCAAATTAATATTTTGATGTCAAGTGCTTCCAATTTAAAATAGAAGCATTTGACATTAAAATATTAGGTGGGTTTTCCTCTGATTGATCAAAATTGAAAGTTTAATTTAATATTTCAAACAAGCTCCAATGTTCATGAAATTTAAAATAGAAGCATTTGACATCAAAATATTAGGTGGGTTTACTGCTGATTGTGCAAAATTGAAATTTTTTTGTGATATTTGTTACGTCTGGGAGGAAAATTGAAAGTTTAAATTAATATTTTAAACGAGCTCCGACCCTTGTGAAATTTAAAATGGAAGAATTTGACATCAAAATATTAGGTTGGTTTCCCTATGCTTGAGTAAAATGGAATCATTAAATTAATATTTCAAATGAGTTGCGATCTTAGTGAAATTTAAATTGGAAGCATTTGACATCAAAATATTAGATGAGTTTTCTACTGATTGTGTAAAATTAAAAATTGAAATTAATATTTCAAACGAGCACGGATCTCTGTGAAATTTAAAATAGAAGCATTTGACATCAAAATATTAGGTGGGATTTCCTCTGATTGAGCAAAATTAAAACTTTAAATTAATATTTCAGACGAGATCTGATCTTCATGAAATTTAAAATGGAAGCATTTGACATTAAAATATTAGGTGGGTTTTCCTCTGATTGTGTAAAACTGAAACTTTAAATTAATATTTGAAACTTTAAATTAATGTTTTGATGTCAAATGCTTCCAATTTAAAATAGAAGCATTTGACATCAAAATATCAGGTGGGTTTTCCTCTGATTGAGAAAAATTGAAAGTTTAAATTAATATTTCAAATGAGCTCTGATGTTCATGAAATTTAAAATTGAAGCATTTGACATTAAAATATTAGGTGGGTTTACCTCTGATTGTGCAAAATTGAAACTTTTTTTTGACATATTTTATGTCTGGAAGCAAAATTGAATCTTTAAATTAATATTTCAAACGAGCTCAGATCTTTGTGAAATTAAAAATGGAAGCATTTGACATCAACAGATTAGGTGGGTTTTCCACTAATCGAGCAAAATTGAAACTTAAAACTAATATTTCAAACGAGTTCCTATCTTCGTGAAATTTAAATTGGAAGCATTGGACATCAAAATATTAGATGGATTCTCCACTGATTGTGTAAAATTGAATCTTGACACTAATATTTCAAACGAGCTCAGATCTCTATGAAATTCAAAATAGAAGTATTTGACATCTAAATATTAGGTGGGTTTTCCTTTGATTGAGCAAAATTGAAACTTTAAATTAATATTTCAAACGAGATCCGATCTTCATCAAATTTAAAATGGAAGTATTTGACATTAAAATATTAGGTGGGTTTTCCTTTGATTGTGTAAAACTCATACTTTAAAATAATATTTGAAGCTTTAAATTAACATTTTGATATGAAATGCTTCCAATTTAAATTAGAAGCATTTGACATAAAAATATTAGGTGGGTTTTCCTCTGATTGAGCAAAATTGAAAGTTTAAATTAATATTTCAAACGTGCTCTGATGTTCATGAAATTTAAAATGGAAGCATTTGACATTAACATATTAGGTGGCTTTACCTTTGATTGTACAAAATTGAATCTTTTTTGTGACACATTTTACGTCTGGGAGCAAAATTGAAAGTTTAAATTAATATTTCAAACGAGCTCCAATCTTCATGAAATTTAAAATGGAAGCATTTGACAACAAAATATTAGGTGGGTTTTCCTCTGATTGAGAAAAACTGAAACTTTAAATTAATATTTCAAACGATCTCCGATCTTCGTGAAATTTAAATTGGAATAATTTGACATCAAAATATTAGGTGGGTTTTCCACTAATTGTGTAAAATTGAAACTTGAAATTAATATTTCAAATGAGTTCGGATCTCCGTGAAATTTAAAATAGAAGCATTTGACATCAAAATACTAGGTTGGTTTTCCTCTGATTGAGCAAAATTGAAACTTTAAATTAATATTTCAAACGAGATCTGATCTTTGTGAAATTTAAAATGGAAGCATTTGACATTAAAATATTAGGTGGGTTTTCCTTTGATTGTGTAAAACTGAAAATTTAAATTAATATTTGAAACTTTAAATTAATATTTTGATTTTAAATGCTTGCAATTTAAAATAGAAGCATTTGACATCAAAATATTAGGTGGGTTTTCCTCTGATTGAGCAAAATTGAAAGTTTAAATTAATATTTAAAACTAGCTCCGAAGTTCATGAAATTTAAAATGGAAGCATTTGACATCAAAGTATTAGGTGGGTTTACCTCTGATTGTGCAAAATTGAAACTTTTTTGTGACACGTTTTACATCCGGGAGCAAAATTGAAACTTTAAATTAATATTTCAAACGAGCTCCGACCCTCGTGAAATTTAAAATGGAAGCATTTGACATCAAAATATTAGCTGGGTATTCCTCTGATTGAGCAAAATTGAAACTACAAATTAATATTTTGAATGAGCTCCGATCTTCGTGAAATTTAAAT
>MU224076.1:76463-88398 GCA_018584345.1 Thuja plicata | reverse complement strand
ATTCCACGAAACAAACGGGCCCTTAGATCCTTCTAGGTGTAGTGGAAGAAGTGAAGAATTGAACTAACTAAAGGGTGTTAGTCTTTCAAGGTAAAGCACATGAGTTGAGAAATCTTAGACGAGAGTTGGAATTGGACTTAGTTAATCATCTAAGCCAATCAAGACCTATAAGAGATTAGGTTCCTAAAATAGACATGCTAAGGTCTATTAGTGGAAGTGCTAGCAAGCCTTGGAACACTTACATCATATTGCTATCAAAGCTTGATTAAAGATTAGGCTTGTGGTGGATGTTTCAAGCTACTAAACTAGTTGGAGAGAATACACCATTTGGATCAGTAGAAGACAAAGCCATGGTGACTAACGCTGAGTTAGCCAAAAAGGTGGATGAGAAAGAAGAAGACAAGTTGTTAAGAGAAAGGTTGTCTCAAATGGAGAAACTCTTGGGAGAAGTCCAAGACAAAGCTGAGAAGATGAAAGATAATATAGATGAGAAAGAAGAGGAAGAAGAAAGGGAAAAGGGAGTGGACGTAGAAGAGGAAGTTCCAACCCCTAACCCTTTCATTGATCAAGAACCCTTCTTAAAGGCATTGAAGGCCTTAAGTGGCAAAGCTTTAGAGGGTGTACCACTTTTTAGTGGACAAATGGATCCATATTCATTTGTAGATTGGATTGACAACATAGAGAACCATTTTGAATGTGATGGTATCACAGAGGCCCAAAAAGTGAGGGTGGCCAAGTCAAGGTTGAGAGGATCAGCTCTCACATGGTGGAAGTTTGTTCAAACTGAGAGGGAGAAAGAAGGAAAGAGTCTAATAGTCTCATGGAAGGGAATGGTGACTAAAGTCAAGCATACTTACTTACTTGATGATTATGAGGTTTAGATACATAGGATAAGACACAATCTTAGACAAAAAGATTTGGATGTCCAAGCATACACTGAAGATTTCCAAAATTTGTGCTTAAGGTCACAAGTGGTTGAAGATGAAAGCATCAAGCTAGCTAGATACTTGAATGTACTCAAATGGTATATTCAAGAAGACATGAGTCTTCTGAACTTCAAAACCATTTTCCAATTTTATCAAATGGCCTTGAAGATAGAGGAGAAAGGAAATAGAAAGCAAGAGAAAACCTCCAAAGGAAGAGGTAGAGGAAGGAATAATAGAGGAACAAGTTGTGACTATGGTGGAAGAAGTTTAGAATCAAGGACACAAGGAGAAGTCAAGTACACTGAGCAACAAGAGGGAAGTTCTAGTAGAGGTGGAAGAGGAAGGAACTCAAGTTTCAAAGGTAGAAGTGGTGGACAAGGAAGAGGCAATTACTTTGCCAATATGAAATGTTACCATTGCAAGAAAATGGGACACCCTGCCTATAGGTGTCCAGAGAAGGGTAGTACTTCTCAAGGAGGTAACAAGAGAACTAAATTAGTTCATGAAGAGACAAATGCAGTAGAGACATACTCTAAGGTACTACTGCATTCTGAAGAAGGTGAGATCCTCATGATGAGGAGAACATTAATCAAGGAACCAGTCAAGGAGGAGCCAAGCCAAAGAAGGTCCTTATTTAGGATCAAATGTAAGGTGATGGGAAAAGTATGTAGAGTCATTGTAGACTCAGGGTCTACTGACAACATTGTGTCAGAGGAAGCAATCAGCAATTTAGGCATGACAAGGATACCTCATACCTATCCTTACAAGGTCACATGACTCAATAAGGGATAGCATGTCTTAGTCAACGAGAAAGCATGGGTAGACTTCTCTATAGGGAGATATAAGGACAAGTTTCTATGTGATGTGCTACCCATGGATGCATGTCACTTGTTCCTAGGCAAGCCATGGCAATTTGACTGCCAAGCTATCCATGACAGAGTGAAGAACTCCTATACATTCAAGAAAGAAAAAGTAACTTTCAAGATCCAATCATTGTTAGAAGATGCAGATGTGAAGACAATAGGTCCTAATGTGCTTATGGTGGGTGATAAATAATTCATAGAATCCATGGAAGAAGGAGAAGGAGTTGGCTATGCATTGGTGATAAGACCAAGAGAAAAAAATGAAGAAAAAGGAGACAAGAAATCAGAGATACCTAAGGAGATACAAAGTATGTTGCAGACTTATGAAGGCATAGTAAGTGGTGAACAACCATCACCATTACCCCCTACAAGAGCCATAAGTCATAGGATAGACTTCATACCCAAAGCTACCCTACCTAATAAGGCAGCCTAAAAGATGACACCTCAACAAAATGAGGAAATTGCTAGGAAAATAGAAGAACTCCTTAACCAAGGCCTTATCAAGAAAAGCATTAGCCCTTGTGCAGTACCTACTGTCCTAGCACCAAAGAAAGGAGGAACGTGGAGACTTTGTACTGATTCAAGAGCCATAAATAGGATAACCATTAGGTATAGGTTTCCAATACCTAGGATTGAAGACCTAATGGATTGTCTAGGTGAAGCTAAGTATTTTAGTAAGATAGACTTGAAGAGTGGCTATTACCAAATTAGGATACATGAGGGAGATGAATGGAAGAAAACATTCAAAACCAATGAAGGTTTGTATGAATGGCTTGTCATTCCATTTGGACTATCTAATGCCCCCTCCACATTCATGAGTCTCATGAATGAAGTCCTCAAATACTAAATTGGAAAATTTGTAGTAGTATATCTTGATGATATATACTAATTTATAGTAGGACAAGAGAGGAGCATCTTCAACACCTTGAGACTGTCTTCAAGAAGTTGCATGAAGAGAAGTTGATCATTAACTTGGAGAAATGTGAGTTCATCAAAATAAAGCTAGTGTACCTTGGGTTCATCAAGACTTCAAAAGGGATTCCCTCACAAGTTGCAGATGAGGAGGATAGGTCCCTATCCTATCTTAGCTAAGTATGGTGATAATGCATTCAAAGTTGAGCTCCCAAAAGATAGTGGACTGTCACCTATTTTTAACATTGGAGACTTATTCCATTACAAAGGACCACAGCAAGACATGGATCATAATCTCAAGGAAGTGATTAGAGATGTGGAAGAACTTCAATTACCCCCTGTTACAGTCACAGGAGTTGACAGTGTATTGGATACAAGAGTCTACAAACATAGTAGAACCAAAGCCTACAAGGAACATTTGATAAAGAAGCATGATCAAATGGATGCTGATGTAGTATGGGTCAAAGAATAAGATTTCAAGAAGATGGGGATTGATACAAGAATCCTCAATCTAAGGGTGGATTGATCTTTTTGTTTTGGGGAGGATGGTGCAGGAGCACACCTAGGCTAACCTCCATGTTTTTATCATTTTTGGCTTGTACTTGACTTTGGCCAAGTCAAGATAGTTAGGTTGTTTCCAGATCTTAGAAGGTCATGTCAATGTAGGCTAGGTGAGTTAGTCATTAGAGGACTAAGGTCACAACAATAGCCATTGTTAGTAGTTTTTCAATTACTTAGGCTTAGTTGCTAAATGTTGGATTTGAGTCATGAATGTGTCATAAACACATAAATGAGGTTATAGAGATGCCTTGAGGACTTTAATGATCTTGGATCCTCAAAATGAAGAGGTTAGAGATCCTAAAACTTAGGGAGAAAGCATAATGGAAAATATGCCAAAAGTTGCTAAAATGTTGCTATGACAACATTTGCAATTATTGCAAATGTTGCATGCAACTCGGTTATCTTTGGACCCCCTTATGAATAGGAGTGGGGAATCGACCAACAAGGCCTAGAATCATGGAGATGGCATCTAATTTTACCCAAGGACTCGAATCTAATCATTAGTCATTCATTGTAACAAGATTTGAATAGTTAAATAGCTCTACAACTCTGTGTACTCAAGAATACAGAGCATTTTGTTATGACAGTTGAATGTAATGGATTGAAAGACTGAAACTAATGGTTGTTTTGTGTTCCTAGGATAGTTTGAATCATCTTTCATTAATTAAGCTACTTGTTTAGAAGTAGTGTAAATTCTTGGATAAAATATTTTGTGTTTTGTGTGTTCACTGGTCCTGTCTTGACCAGTCAGTCGATTCATAGCTCCCCCAAGAAATCTAACCATGAGACCTTCCTAAGGATAGATGAAAATATTAGGGGAGTCAATGGTCTATATGTATGTAGAGTTAGGAGTCAAGGAAACTCAAGTTTCTATTTTTAATTCCAAGCCCTAGGCAAGCATGCACTGTCCGCTTAGTGCTTTGGAGGTGAAACAGTGAGCATTCTTATGCAGGGTAGTGAAATATTGTACGGTCTAAGTGCAGTTTCAATTAGGGAATATTCATATCTTGACATGCTAGGAGGGTCGAGTTTGTATCAATCCAATTGGTCAAGTTTTGAGCAAGTTTTGCATTGTGTTGCAGACTGTCCTAGAAATTAGGCGTATTAGCCCTATTGATCCTAGTTTGTAGGAACACTATGTACAGAGGGCTTTTGAAACTAAAAACTTCAAAATATCTTGTAAAGTGATAGAGATTTTCTGAATGTGTGATTGGCTTTTCAACTTCTTAGGGAAAGTTTTAAAACAAGTGGGAAAAACACACTGTGAAAGGCTACAAGGAATAGGCCTCAATTAGGCTTCCAAGTGATTGAATCCTTCAACCCGGTGAAGACCAAGTTGAAGATCCTAGTAAATGGTTTCAAATGACAAGGAGATGGACATTTACAAGTAGATGGATATCTCTGCAATGATTCATGAAAGTTAGAGTGGAATTGGCACTTAGATCCTTCTAAGTGTAGTGGAAGAAGTGAAGAATTGAACTAACTAAAGGGTGGTAGTCTTTCAAGGTGAAGCACATGAGTTGAGAAATCTTAGAGGAGAGTTGGAATTTGACTTTGTTAATCATCTAAGCCAATCAGGACCTAGAGGAGATTAGGTTCCTAGAAGAGACAACCTAAGGTCTCTTAGTGGAAGTGCGAGCAAGCCTTGGAACACTTATATCATCGGATGTCCGTCAAATTTAAAATAGAAGCATTTGAAATAAAAATATTAGGTGGGTTTTCCTCTGAATGAGAAAAATTGAAACTTTAAATTAATATTTCAAATGAGATCTGATCTTCATGAAATTTAAAATGAAAGCATTTGACATTAAAATATTAGGTGGGTTTTCCTCTGATTGTGTAAAACTGAAACTTTAAATTAATATTTGAAACTTTAAATTAATATTTTGATGTGAAATGCTTACAGTTTAAAAAAGAAGCATTTGACATAAAAATATTAGGTGGGTTTTCCTCTGATTGAGCAAAATTGAAATTTTAAATTAATATTTCAAACAAACTCCAATGTTCATGAAATTTAAAATGGAAGCATTTGACATCAAAATATTAGGTGGGTTTACCTCTGATTGTGCAAAATTGAAACTTTTTTGTGACACGTTTTCCTGAGAGCAAAATTGAAACTTTAAATTAATAATTCAAACGAGCTTAGATCTTTGTGAAATTTAAAATGCAAGCATTTGACATCAAAATATTAGGTGGGTTTTCCTCTGATGAGCAAAATTGAAACTCTAAATTAATATTTCAAACGAGCTCCGATCTTCATGAAATTTAAATTGGAAGCATTTGACATCAAAATATTAGGTGGGTTTTCCACTGATTGTGTAAAATTGAAACTTGAAATTAATATTTAAAACGAGCTCATATTTCCATGAAATTTAAAATAGAAGCATTTGACATCAAAATATTAGGTGGGTTTTCCTCTCATTGACCAAAATTGAAACTTTAAATTAATAATTCAAACGAGATCCGATCTTTGTAAAATTTAAAATGGAAGCATTTGACATTAAAATATTAGGTGTGTTTTCCTTTGATTGTGTAAAAAATTAAAGTTAAATTAATATTTGAAACTTTAAATTAATATTTTGATGTCAAATGCTTCCAATTTACAATAGAAACATTTGACATCAAAATATTAGGTGGGTTTTCCTCTGATTGAGCAAAATTGACAGTTTAAATTAATATTTCAAACGGCTCCGATGTTCGTGAAATTTAAAATGGAAGCATTTGACATAAAAATATTAGGTGGGTTTACCTCTGATTGTGCAAAATTGAAACTTTTTGTGACATGTTTTACGCCCTGGAGCAAAATTGAAACTTTAAATTAATATTTCAAATGAGCTTAGATCTTCGTGAAATTTAAAATGGAAGCATTTGACATGAAAATATTAGGTGGGTTTTCCTCTGATTGACCAAAATTGAAACTTTAAATTAATATTTCAAACGAGCTCTGATCTTCCTGAAATTTAAGTTGGAAGTATTTGACATCAAAATATTAGGTGGGTTTTCCACTGATTGTGTAAAATTGAAACTTGAAATTAATATTAAAAATGAACTTGGATCTCCGTGAAATTTAAAATAGAAGCAATTAAAATCAAAATATGAGGTGGGTTTTCCTTTGATTGAGAAAAATTGAAACTTTAAATTAATGTTTCAAATGAGATCCGATCTTAGTGAAATTTAAAATGGAAGCATTTGACATTAAAATATTAGTTGGGTTTTCCTCTGATTGTGTAAAACTGAAACTTTAAATTAATATTTGAAAATTTAAATTAATATTTTGAAGTCAAATGCTTCCAATTTAAAATAGAAGCATATGACATCAAAATATTAGGTGGGTTTTCCACAGATTGAGCAAAATTGAAATTTTAAATTATTATTTCAAATGAGCTTCGATGTTCATGAAATTTAAAATTGAAGAATTTAAAATCAAAATATTAGGTGGGTTTTGTGCAAAATTGAAAATTTTTTGTGATACATTTTACGTCCAGGAGCAAAATTAAAACTTTAAATAAATATTTCAAACGAGCTCAGATCTACGGGAAATTTAAAATGGAAGCATTTGACAACAAAATATTAGGTGGATTTTCCTCTGATTGAGAACAATTAAAAATTTAAATTAATATTTCAAATGAGCTCCGATCTTCGTGAAATTTAAGTTGGAAGCATTTGACATCAAAATTTTAGGTGGGTTTTCCACTGATTGTGTAAAATTGAAACTTGAAATTAGTATTTCAAACGACCTTGGATCTCTGTGAAATTAAAAATAGAAGCATTTGACATTAAAATATTAGGTGGGTTTTCCTCTGATTGAGAAAAATTGAAACTTTAAATTAATATTTCAAACGAGATTCGATCTTCGTGAAATTTAAAATGGAAGCATTTGACATTAAAATATTAGGTGGCTTTTCCTATGATTGTGTAAAACTGAAACTTTAAATTAATATTTTGACGTTAGATCCTTCCAATTTAAAATAGACGCATTTGACATCAAAATATTAGGTGGGTTTTCATCTGATTGAGAAAAATTAAAAGTTTAAATTAATATTTCAAACGAGCTCCGATGTTCGTGAAATTTAAAATGGAAGCATTTGACATAAAAATATTAGATGGGTTTACCTCTGATTGTGCAAAATTGAAACTTTTTTGTGACATGTTTTATGTCCAGGAGCAAAATTGAAACTTCAAATTAATATTTCAAACGAGCTCAGATCTTCATGAAATTTAAAATGGAAACATTTGACATCAAAATACTGTGTGGGTTTTCCTCTGATTGAGAAAAATTGAAACCTTAAATTAATATTTCAAATGAGCTCCAATCTTTGTGAAATTTAAATTGGAAGCATTTGACATCAAAATATTAGGTGGGTTTTCCACTGATTGTGTAAAATTGAAACTTGAAATTAGTATTTCAAACGAGCTCGGATCTCAATGAAATTTAAAATAGAAGCATTTGACATTAAACTATTAGGTGGGTTTTCCTCTGATTGAGCAAAATTGAATCTTTAAATTAATATTTCAAATGAGATCCAATCTTCGTGAAATTTAAAATGGAAGCATTTGACATTAAAATATTAGGTGGGTTTTCCTCTGATTGTGTAGAATTGAGACTTTAAATTAATATTTTAATGTCAAATGCTTCCAAATTAAAATAGAAGCATTTGACATACAAATATTAGGTGGGTTTTCCTCTGATTGAGAAAAATTGAAAGTTTAAATTAATATTTCAAATGAGCTCCAATGTTCGTGAAATTAAAAATGGAAGCATTTGACATCAAAATATTAGGTGGGTTTACCTCTGATTGTGCAAAATTGAAACTTTTTTGTGACACGTTTTACGTCCGGGAGGAAAATTGAAACTTTAAATTAATATTTCAAAAGAGCTTAGATCTTCGTGAAATTTAAAATGGAAGCATTTGCCATCAAAATATTCGGTGGGTTTTCCTCTGATTGAGCAAAATTGAAACTTTAAATTAATATTTCAAACGAGCTCCGATCTTCATGAAATTTAAATTGCAAGCATTTGACATCAAAATATTAGGTGGGTTTTCCACTGATTGTGTAAAATTGAAATTTGAAATTAATATTTCAAACGAGTTCAGATCTCTGTGAAATTTAAAATAGAAGCATTTAACATCAAAATATTAGGTGGGTTTTCCTCTGACTGAGCAAAATTGAAACTTTAAATTAATATTTCAAACGAGATCCAATCTTCATGAAATTTAAAATGGAAGCATTTGACATATAAATATTTGGTGGGTTTTCATCTGATTGTGTAAAACTGAAACTTTAAATTAATATAAGAAAATTTAAATTAATATTTTGGTGTCAAATGCTTCCGATTTAAAATAGAAGCATTTGACATTAAAATATTAGGTGGGTTTTCCTCTGATTAATCAAAATTGAAAGTTTAAATTAATATGTGAAACAAGATCCAATGTTCATGAAATTTAAAATGGAAGCATTTGACATCAAAATATTAGGTGGGTTTACTTCTGATTGTGCAAAATTGAAACTTTTTTGTGATATGTTTTACGTCCGGGAGCAAAATTGAAACTTTAAATTAATATTTCAAACGAGCTCAGATCTTCGTGAAATTTAAAATGGAAGGAAATTTAACATCAAAATATTAGGTGGGTTTTCCTCTGATAGAGAAAAATTGAAACTTTAAATTAATATTTCAAACGATCTCCGATCTTCGTGAAATTTAAATTGGAAGAATTTGACATCAAAATATTAGGTCGGTTTTCCACTGATTGTGTAAAATTGAAACTTGAAATTAATATTTCAAATGAGCTCGGATCTCCGTGAAATTCAAAATAGAAGCATTTGAAAACAAAATACTAGGTTGGTTTTCCTCTGATTGAGCAAAATTGAAACTTTAAATTAATATTTCAAACGAGATATGATCTTCATGAAATTTAAAATGGAAGCATTTGACATTAAAATATTAGGTGGGTTTTCCTCTGATTGTGTAAAACTTAAACTTTAAATTAATATTTGAAATTTTAAATTAATATTTTGATGTCAAATGCTCCCAATTTAAAATAGAAGCATTTGACATCAAAATATTAGGTGGGTTTTCCTCTGATTGAGAAAAATTGAAAGTTTAAATTAATATTTCAAACTAGCTCCGATGTTCGTGAAATTTAAAATGGAAGCATTTGACATCAAAATATTAGGTGGTTTTACCTCTGATTGTGCAAAATTGAAACTTTTTTGTGACACATTTTATGTCCAGGAGCAATATTGAAACTTTAAATTAATATTTCAAACGAGCTCTGACCGTCGTGAAATTTAAAATGGAAGCATTTGACATAAAAATATTAGCTGGGTTTTCCTCTGATTGAGCAAAATTGAAACTTTAAATTAATATTTTGAACAAGCTCCCATCTTCGTGAAATTTAAATTGGAAGCATTTGACATCAAAATATTAGGTTGGTTTTCCACTGATTGTGTAAAATTGAAACTTAAAATTAATATTTCAAAAGAGCTTGGATCTCCATGAAATTTAAAATAGAAGCATTTGACATCAAAATATTAGGTGGGTTTTCCTCTGATTGAGCAAAATTGAAACTTTAAATTAATATTTCAAATGAGATCTGATCTTCGTGAAATTTAAAATGGATGCATTTGACATTAAAATACTAGGTGGGTTTTCCTCTGATTCTGTAAAACTGAAAATTTAAATTAATAGTTGAAACTTTAAATTAATATTTTGATTTCAAATGCTTTAAATTTAAAATAGAAGTATTTGACATTAAAATATTAGGTGGGTTTTCCTCTGATTAAGCAAAATTGAAAGTTTAAATTAATATTTCAAACGAGCTCCGATGTTCATGAAATTTAAAATGGAAGCATTTGACATAAAAATATTAGATGGGTTTACCTCTGATTGTGCAAAATTGAAACTTTTTTGTGACATGTTTTATGTCCGGGAGCAAAATTGAAACTTCAAATTAATATTTTAAACGAGCTCAGATCTTCATGAAATTTAAAATGGAAGCATTTGACATCAAAATACTATGTGGGTTTTCCTCTGATTGAGAAAAATTGAAACCTTAAATTAATATTTCAAACGAGCTCCGATCTTCGTGAAATTTAAATTGGAAGCATTTGACATTAAAATATTAGGTGGGTTTTCCACTGATTGTGTAAAATTGAAACTTGAAATTAATATTTCAAATGAGCTTGGATCTCAGTGAAATTTAAAATAGAAGCATTTGACATTAAACTATTAGGTGGGTTTTCCTCTGATTGAGAAAAATTGAATCTTTAAATTAATATTTCAAATGAGATCCGATCTTCGTGAAATTTAAAATGGAAGCATTTGACATTAAAATATTAGGTGGGTTTTCCTCTGATTGTGTAGAACTAAGACTTTAAATTAATATTTGAAACTTTAAATTAATATTTTAATGTCAAATGCTTCCAATTTAAAATAGAAGCATTTGACATACAAATATTAGGTGGGTTTTCCTCTGAATGAGAAAAATTGAAAGTTTAAATTAATATTTCAAATGAGCTCCAATGTTTGTGAAATTAAAAATGGAAGCATTTGACATCAAAATATTAGGTGGGTTTACCTCTGATTGTGCAAAATGGAAAATTTTTTGTGACACGCTTTACGTCTGGGAGCAAAATTGAAACTTTAAATTAATATTTCAAAAGAGCTCAGATCTTTGTGAAATTTAAAATGGAAGCATTTGACATCAAAATATTAGTGGGTTTTCCTCTGATTGAGAAAAATTGAAACTTTAAATTAATATTTCAAACCAGCTCCGATCTTCATGAAATTTAAATTGGAAGCATTTTACATCAAAATATTAGGTGGGTTTTCCACTGATTGTGTAAAATTGAAAATTGAAATTAATATTTCAAACGAGTTCTGATCTCTCTGAAATTTAAAATAGAAGCATTTGACATCAAAATATTAGGTGGGTTTTCCTCTGATTGAGAAAAATTGAAACTTTAAATTAATATTTCAAACGAGATCCGATCTTCATGAACTTTAAAATGGAAGCATTTGACATTTAAATATTAGGTGGGTTTTCATCTGATTGTGTAAAACTGAAACTTTAAATTAATATAAGAAAATTTAAATTAATATTTTGGTGTCAAATGCTTCCAATTTAAAATAGAAGCATTTGAGTTGAGAAATCTTAGAGGAGAGTTGGAATTTGACTTTGTTAATCATCTAAGCCAATCAGGACCTAGAGGAGATTAGGTTCCTAGAAGAGACAACCTAAGGTCTCTTAGTGGAAGTGCGAGCAAGCCTTGGAACACTTATATCATCGGATGTCCGTCAAATTTAAAATAGAAGCATTTGAAATAAAAATATTAGGTGGGTTTTCCTCTGAATGAGAAAAATTGAAACTTTAAATTAATATTTCAAATGAGATCTGATCTTCATGAAATTTAAAATGAAAGCATTTGACATTAAAATATTAGGTGGGTTTTCCTCTGATTGTGTAAAACTGAAACTTTAAATTAATATTTGAAACTTTAAATTAATATTTTGATGTGAAATGCTTACAGTTTAAAAAAGAAGCATTTGACATAAAAATATTAGGTGGGTTTTCCTCTGATTGAGCAAAATTGAAATTTTAAATTAATATTTCAAACAAACTCCAATGTTCATGAAATTTAAAATGGAAGCATTTGACATCAAAATATTAG
>MU224075.1:1185291-1216462 GCA_018584345.1 Thuja plicata | reverse complement strand
ATTTTCTGCTATTTCAGGTGGCCCAACTTCCGGAGACCATAAGTCATCACCAGTTGACCCGATTGACTATTATAACCCCATTTCGGAAACGCCACGAAGCGCTCTACAACGGCTCGATATGCAAGCAACATCGAGCCCAAGTTTCGACCTCATCCGGTGCCTCTAAAGCCTTCAAAACTGAGCTCGAAGTTTCTGTACCCTATTTTCAATACCGAAAATTTTCAATATTTTCAAAACTAGACCTGTTCTAGCCATGAGACTTTACTAGCAAGCTGATATGACTGAGATGAACCTCCACATGCAAAATCAGAACATTCCGAGATCGTATGACCAACTTACTAAAAATAGAAAGTTTCCATAAATAGCAGCTCTGCACAAGGTAGCCCTTATTGAAAAGAAAACAGAAATATTTTTGGGTGATGCAAGATTTCCCTTACACCCAGGATGCTCCTGCATCAGAGATACATCTATTGAGAGATGTGGGATTGTATTCGGTAGTAGCCTACCACAGATGAGGTTCCATCGGTCTATGATATTAGCCATGATAGAGAAGTGGGATGAGGACACTTGTTCCTTCCATCTTCCATCAGGCAAGATCATGATCACATTGGAGGATGTATATAGGATCCTATGACTTCCAGTCTAAGGCGAGCTTGTTAGACCGAGAGTGTAGCAGGGTCCTCCCAAGGTATTTTTAGATGGGGAGTATTGTTTGGGATTAGTACCACATATTAGGACTTAGTCAGCTCAGAGCACTCTATCAGTCATACTAGCAGGCTTGACACCCTTGGTATGGAGAGTGATGCTATGTATACTCTCTTTGGTTGTAATACCCAACACAAAGATATATCTTCTTTTGGACAGTACACTTTGAATGTATATCAGGTATTGATGTGATATAGAGACCATACTATCAGATAACAAGATGGCCAAATACTCGACACCAGTTGAGACACTCCCAGCAGGGCAAGCTGCTAGAGAGTCCTACCAGTCATGCAGTGATGCCATATTATTATGATAGAGTGATGAGATAGTTTGGTTTGACATAGGGGTCCCCCAGATAGTACCTCGATATGAATATCTGACAAGACACTATCAAAGACCTGGCGCCATAAGCTGACCTGCAATAGTAGATATTGTAGATAGTGAGATAGATGAGACTGAGGTTACAGAGGCAGATGCCAATGTATCATATTCAGGTATGAGTAGAGAGTATATCAGGTACTGGAATCTATAGGAGACCCACCCCATCTTCCCTGATGACTACCCTACAGGTGATCTAGGTATTTCAGAGAGGATGCACCAAGGTGGTGACATACCAGAGGAGGAGGAGGATAATAGAGATTAGAAGGAGCCCATCCCTAAGGGAGATCCCATGGAGGAGGAGAGGGTAGAGGAGAGGGAAGAAGAGAGGAAAGAGAGTAGAGCACATGATAAAGCATATGAGAGAGCAGAGGATATGCCCCCAGGTGGTCGTACAGATAAAAATGATCAGGCGATTCATGTTGTACCATTGACATCATGATGACCTACCCATGCACATAGAGAGACACCACCACCTATACCTAGATGTAGTGAACAAGGAGAGAGTATTCACTCCATTCCCCCACTATCTAGATCCTTTGGTGACACCCAGGAGGGAGATCCAGGTATGATATATGTAATTGATTACAATATTTGAAGTAAATATTTTTGTAGAAGTACTAAAAGATAAATATGTTTGAATTATGCAGCTCGCATAACGGAGTGGAGGAGCTTTCTAACTAAGGTTCTGAAGGATACATGCATATCATACTGACTACCAGCTATCAAGCGAGAGTCCCTTATCAGACAGAGAGATCCTGGTAGACATGCAGATATTTTTGCATGTGTCCAGTGAGAGCTAAGGTTATGCAAGGAAAGACAAGAGAAATTGATGGCTGACCTATAGAGATCTGAGGAGTGCAACTATGAGATGAGTATATCGAGGAGTCACACATAGACTACCATACTGAGATCATCAGCCTCACACCATAGAGAAGAAAGAGTTGGGAGCCACCGACCCTCAGAGCGTAGAGATAGAGATTGATAGCCATGACCTAGATGTGCCATATATTTACCAAACTCGTGGAAGTTTATATATATGGAAAAAAAAATTTCTTGCCCAGTTAGTTCTATGATTGATTACTTGTTCTTTCATCAATACAAAAAAACATAACATAAAGAAAGAATGAATTTATGTATGAATGTATTCAAATCACATAACCTAAAAAAAAAAAAACATGACTATTCTATAGGGAATACATAAATACACAAAGAAAATTGATGTGTTAGGGATAATAACGTTTGAGATGCATGATCTTAATAGGTTCCTTATGGGGAACCCCATTCATATCAGCAATGTTATAAGCACCTCAAGTAAAATCCTCAATTACCACAAAAGGTCCAAGCCAATTAGAGATAAATTTCCCTTTTTTACCAGGTAAAGCATTCGCATTCCTTTGATTTTCATATAAGACTAAATCTCCTACCAAAAATGATCATTCAATCACCTTATGATTATACTATTTTTGAAGTGATTTATGATAAGCCTTAATATGCTCCAAAGGATTTATTTGTTGTTCATCCAACATTTCTAATTCTTGTAATAATTGTTCCCAGAAAGTATCCTTGTCAATTATCCCATGGAATGAAACACTTAAAGAAGGTATTTCTAATTCTAATGGCATAATAGCATTAGTACCATAAATAATATTATAAGGAGAAGTACCCGTGGTAGTGCAGACACTAGTCCTGTAAGCCCATAAAACGTAAGTAAGTTGAGTATGCCAGTCTTTCACATGCTTATTGACTATTTTCCTTAAGATTTGTTCAATAACTTTGTTCGATGCTTCGGCTTGACCATTAGATTGAGGATAGTAGGGAGTAGAAAATCTATGTTGATTACGATATTTGTCCAAGAATTTTGTGACTTCTTTATTCCTGAAAGAAGTGTCGTTATCCAAATCTATCGTTGAAGGAATACCAAATTGTGCTATAATATGATTAAGAATAAAATCACAAATAACATCCACAGTAGTAGAATGGAGAGGAATATCCTCTACCCACTTTGTAAAGTAATTTGTAGCTGTGATGATGTATGTATGTCCTTGAGAAGAAGTTGGTGATATTTTTCCAATAAGATCAAAACCCCAGATACTAAAATGCCACAGAGCAACTTGATTACGAAGCTCACGAGTAGGAGCATGAATTAAATTACCATGTTGCTAACACTAAGGACACTTCTTAACAAATGTAAAATAATCATGTTCCATTGTTTTCCAATAATATCCCATTCTAAGAACTTTATTGACTAAAGATTTCCCACCAAAATGTCTCCCACAAGAACCAGAATGAGCTTCTGCTAAAGCTATCAAAACTTTGGTTCTACCAAGACATCTTCATAGAAAACCATTATAAGAAAATTTGTAAAGAATATCACGCAAAATGATAAAATGTGCTGCAAGCTTCCTAAAATGATTATGCATGTTCCTTGTTGCTGATTCAGGAAATGTATTGTCTTTCAAAAAATGAAAGATATACGAATACCATTCATCCAAATGCAAGTTAAAAAAATCAGCAGTAACCTTATTAGAAATTGCAGGGTGTTTAAGAGTGTGTATAGTAAATTTAAAGTCTTCGACATTATTATCAAGGAAAATCAAGGAAGTTGTGCTTGCCATGGCGTTTGTGTGTCGATTATCTTTCTTAGGTAAAGTTTGAATCGTATAAGAAGAAAATTGTGAAAGAATATCAAGAACCAATTCTTTATATTGCGTCATTTTAGCATTCTTAGTCTGATAACCCCCTTTGATTTGTTCAACAATCAATTGTGAATCCCTATATATTTCCAATTTTTTAATATGAAAGGATGACATTACCCATAAGCCAGTTATAAGAGCTTCATACTTTGCAATATTTTTAGTACAAGGAAAGGTTAATTTATATGACATTAGAATTGGTTTCTTTGTAGGAGGGACCAAGATAATTCCTACACCAGAGCCTATCTTGCATCTAGAACCATCAAAATATAATTCCCAAACATCTTCGTGCTTAATAGCTAAAATATTCTTATCAGGGAATTCTATTGAGGTGATGCTCGTATTAGAATGAGGACAAGGAGAATTAGCTAAATAATTAGTTAAGGATTTTCCTTTAATTGATTTTTGAAGAATGAAATTAAGATCAAATTTTGTAAGTAACATCACCTACTTAACCAGACGACCAGAGAGATCAGTTTTTGAGAAAAGGTGTTTTAGAGGATCAAATTTAACAATCTCATTAACCTCAACATTCAATAGATAATGCCTAAGTTTTTGACAAGCGTAAACTAAAGCCAAGCATTTTCTTTCTAAATCAGTATATCTTGTTTCATAATCAAGTAGATTCTGACTGATGTAGTCTACCGATCTTTCCTTACCTTTGCTATCATGTTGAGCCAACAATGCACTCACAACATGGGAATTTGCAGAAGTATATAGATAGAAGGGTTTATTAAATTGAGCAGGTTGCAAAATAGGAGTATTAGAAAGATACTCCTTAAATTTCTCAAAAGATTGTTTACATTCCTAGTTCCAAGAAAAAGTGGTATCTTATCTAAGCAAGGAGGTGAAAGGAACAGTTCTATCGTCTAAGTTAGAAACAAAGTGATGAATAGCTTGTATTTTTCCTTGTAAACTACATAATTGAGAAATATTCTTAGGAGGAGACATGTTAACAATAGCATCAATATTTTTAGTATCGACCTCTATTCCTTTCTTAGAGATTATAAATCCTAATAATTTACCAGAATCAACTCCAGAAGTATATTTCTTAGGATTTAATCTCATATTATAACTCCTAATTCTTTCTAATATTTGCCTTAAAATAAACACATGGTCCTCTCTTTGTATATATTTTATCAAGATGTCATCTACATAATCTTCTAGAATCTTATGGATGTAATCATGAAAAATCAAGGTCATAGCATGTTGATAAGTTGCTCCCACATTTCTTAATCCAAAAGGCATCATGACCCAACAAAATGTTCCCCAAGGTGTTATAAACGTAGTCTTAAGTTGGTCTTCAATAGGAATAAAGATTTAATTTTAACCTGAAAACCCATCCATAAAAGATAATAAAGCACGACCTGCTGTCAAATCCACAATCATATCAATATTGGGTAGGGGAACTAATCTTGTAAGGATGCTTCATTTAAATCTCTAAAATTAGTGCACATCCTTATCTTATTTTCTCCTTTAGAAATAGCCACAGTATTAGAAATCTATTCAGAGTAATCAATAGAATGGATGAACCCAACGCCTAATAATTTATCAATTTCAACTTTCACTAACAAGGCAATGCCCGGATTCATTTTTTGGATTTTTTGTTTCACAGGTTTGACATTAGGTTTAAGAAAAATATTGTGAGTAACAATCTTAGGATCTATACCCAGAATATCCGAATATGTCCAAGAAAATATATCTTTATACTCAAGAAAGAGGGAAACCAATTTATCATGTTCATCTTGGCTCAAACATTTCCCCACTATGATTGTTTTTTCAAATTCATTCTCATCCGTTTGAACTTCTATAGTGTCAGTTATTAATAAATTACTTTGCATGGGAGAGTCCATTGGCAAAGGAGAAATATCTTATTCATCACGTTCTCCAAATTAAGCTTCATTATTCAACAAATAAGGCTTTCTCCTTTTATGATGAAATGTAGGTATATCTTGATAAGCTCCTAAAAAATCAACTAGGGCTTCATCCCCAGGAAATATATCCAGACTAGGTTTTTGATCCATGTCAAGGAGAAGCAGATAAAACAATTTTAGATGTCCTCCGTAGATATGATTGACATTAAGAGGAAAAGCTGATGGTTTTTTATAAGGATTGAATCCTAGCCCATAAGTATAATCATAAACTTCATTGTCCAAGGGCAGTTGTATACCCTATTCATATTCTCCACATCCTTTAATCCCATTGAATCTTGATTTCCTAAGTAAATGATAACCAAAACCATATCTATCGGCCATATCAAATTGAGTTAAAGGAACAACATATGTCACAATGTCATAACAATCTGGTTTTATTGTCTCAATTTTTTCAAGGGAAGCAGCAACAAAGTTAATTTTTAATTCCCCAGAAAGTGGAGAAGGAATAAAAACTTGTTTTTCAAACCCATTTTGTTCCTTCATGAACTCTAGATCAGAAACTTTATATTCTCCCATAAAAGAAGGATTAAAATCCAATATTCCCCAATCACCTTCGGTCAAAGAAGAGGATGGAGCTTCAACTTGTTTAAATTTAGGTAGTTTTTCAAGTTCCTTACATGGTTGTATGGGTTCAGAAATCTTAGCATATTCCGCATTTAAGCAAGGATTTGGCGCATCATCTACATGTAATGTATACATCAGATTGTTATAAATGAACCTAAACTTGCAATGAAGAGTAGAATGAATTGCATGCATAGTATGTAACCATGATATTCCTAACAAAATATTATGATTGAGAGGTCCAGGCATAACATGAATATGTGTGTTAAGAAGGACTAGACCAACTTTAATAGGTAGTGTAATAATACCCAATGTTTTCTTTGCAATGTTATCAAATCTATGAATAGGGATATTATCTAGTTGAATGGTTGTAAGATTGGCTTTAATAGCCTTGATCATATCCATGCTACAAACATTAAGCCCAGATCCATTGTCAATTAATGTTATACGAATGATACTCTGATTAATAGAAACAAAAACCATAAGAGCATCATATTGATTCTGCACCTCAACAAAAGGTAAATCTTCACCAGTGAACAAAATAGGAGGTATATAAGGCATAGTATGCATGCACTCCAAAAATTAATTAATAATCTCTTGATTAGGAGGTGGAGCAAGAAGAGTAGATAAAGCTTTTTGTAATGCCTCATGATATGTAGGAGAATTTTGAAGCAATTCCAATAAAGATATCTTAGTTGGAGTAGTACGTAATTTCTCAACTAATGCATACTCCTTAAAGGAAGAAGGTAACCTAGGTGCTTGAGGAAGCACAAGTTGAGAAGTAGGTAAAGATGTTGGAACAGTAGGTTGAGGATTATTCTGTGTGCGATAAGCATGTGAAATGGAATCCACATTATCTGTTAAGTTTTTAGGATATCTGCAAATGTAATATCACTCTATGTTGTATGTGTTTTCCAAATGCAACAATCACTATTTCATTTATATTGGGAATGAGGCTAGGAGAGACATGTTCCTTCATGGGACATGTCTATTCATTATTATTTATAAGAAAGGACATGTCTCTTCCCATTAATTATAATTTAATCAATCTTATAATGTTTCATCAATCAATTATTAATTAAGAATCATATAATAATTTAATATTGAATATTAAATTTCATATGATTAATAATAATATAACATATATATTATATTATTATTAATCTACATGTATTATATGTATTCTAATGATCATACAACTGAAGCTACAAACATTAACACTCCCTCTTAGCTAGGGAGCATGATAAAATAGAATGTGTAGAGGTCTACTATGTCAACACTTATGACCCTCACCATAGCTTTACAAAACATCAACACTCCCTCTTAGCTAGGCAAGATAAATCAATCCAATGTCGACACTTATATGACACTTGATAACATCAATCATATGATGTAAGCAATAAAAGCATCATCCTCATGATGTAATCAATAGAAACATAGTCTCAAGATTTGGATTGCCTTCATCAATGATTATATCCACAAGCTCTCAGGTGGATTGTCTCCATTGAAGATTCTATCCACAACCTCTTAGGTGGATTTCCTCCATCAACAATTCTATCCACAAGATCTGAAGTGGATTGCCTCCATCGACGATTCCATCCACAAGCTCTCAAGTGGATTGCCTCCATCGGCGATTCTATCCACAAACTCACGAGCTTCAGAGTGGATTTTCTCAATCGTCGATTCTATCCACAAACTCACAAGCTTTAGAGTGGATTTCCTCCATCGGCAATTCTATCCACAAGTTTCGAGGTGGATTGCCTCAATTGGCGATTCTATCCACAAGCTCTCATGTGGATTTCCTCCATCCATGATTCTATCCACAAACTCATGAGCTTTAATGTGGATTGCCTCAATCACTGATTCTATCCACAAGTTCCCATGTGGATTGCTTCAATCGAAGATTCTATCCACAAGCTCTTGTGTGGATTGCCTCCATCGGCAATTCTATCCACAAACTCATGAGCTTTAATGTGGATTTCCTCAATCGGTGATTCTATCCATCAGTTCTATCTATTATGATCTATTTCAGCCATGACAAGATGTCTATCAGAATAGAAGGTCAATTTATTGTAAGATCATCACCTTTCAATAACTCTTACAAATACAAGTGATAATCATTTGGAAGTCGTCACTTCCTCATGATGCACATTGGGGGCAGGCCCATTAAATATATGGAGTCACACACATGACATCCATCATGCCTCAACATAGAGGGTAAAAACAAGGGATTTCACCTTGAACTTCTCTCAAAGAGAAGAACTCATTGAGAATATATCAATATGTTGATCATCCAAGATTTCTTAAGATGAACTATTAGACTCCCTCTGAGTTTGATATCAATCTTCTTAGCTCCTCATCCAAAGTTAGCTCTAAAGATTTAGACTCCCTCTGAAAACAATTTCTTGTGCTTCTGTCTTGAAGGTATGTCAAAGAGAGATTACAAATAGCTTATAAACTAAACTATCTCATACGGAAATACCAAAGATAGAAGCATACAAGATTTTACTAGCTAGTATTATATCATAAATTTCAAACTCAATAACTCATGTGCATTAATAAAACATGGAACACTTATCTTAAGTTTCAAATATTTCCTTTTGTTAGGTGAGCCCATATAGGAAATATCAACTCTCATCAAAATTTGAAGTAGTTTGTGGTGGACACGCTGCAGGAGATCATAATGTTGTTTGTGCTAGCCATGTCAACAAGCTTCATGTAGAGAAAAAACCTAGAGTGGATGATCACCATTTTATCACTCTCCACTAAGGATGGTTCAAATGGAAATGTAACATTGGTTATTATTCCCCTCACAATATACAATTCCCACTCTATTGTTGAACAACACTCATGTCTTCTTGTTAAATGACTTGATTTCTCCAAGAGAGGTGAAACTCTATAATTAAATTTTTTTTTCTATAAAGAGACACACTTCCTTGAATACATTCTTCTTTTTTAATGCTTGACCACTATCATAACAAATTAATATATCCCTTTAATGAAAGCCACTTTCAAGAATTTTGCATAGACTCGTACATAGTCTGTCATAACTTTTTAACCCCATACTATCTATCCCATCGCTTAGGTGGAGTTCTTCAAAATTTGTTTTTCACCAACATATCCAAAATTTAGAAAAATCCAATGGTGGATTTGTGAGATATGGTCCCTTTACTGAGACCGTATTTTCTGAGACATTCACACATTCACCATCAACAAACTACTCACTTACCTTTGCAGTCTGGCTCTGATACGATGTTAAGTTTTTAGGATAGCTGCAAATGTAATATCACTCTATGTTATATGTGTTTTCCAAATGCAACAATCTCTCTTTCATTTATATTGGGAATGAGGCTAGGAGAGACATGTTCCTTCATGGGACATGTCTATTCATTATTATTTATAAGAAAGGACATGTCTCTACCCATTAATTATAATTTAATCAATCTTATAATGTTTCATCAATCAATTATTAATTAAGAATAATATAATAATTTAATATTGAATATTAAATTTCATATGATTAATAATAATATAACATATATATTTTATTATTATTAATCAACATGTATTATATGTATTCTAATGATCATACAACTGAAGCTACAAACATTAACATTATCAAAGAAATCCAAAGGGTCTTTAGGCTTACCCTTAATAGTTATTTGAGGACATCTTTTTACCATCATCAAAGGCTTAGGGAATAACATTCTAGATGCCTCAATGTTGCAAATAGTAGAACATGAAGGTAACCATGCATACATCCTATGGTAAATGTCAATTGGAGAAGTTGTGGAGGAGGATGAAATAGGAATAGGATCCATGGAGATCTCATTCGAACCATTTTCATTCTCACTTCCATGTACCTCATTAAGGGATCTATTCTCTTGTACAATAAAAAATTCATCAAAGTATTCAAAAAAAGAGTCATACATGTTGAACACACAATAAAATTACAAGCATGTAAATTTTTTTATGTTTTTAAAGAAATTTTATAATTTTTATGTATTTTTGGAATATAAATGTAAGAGCATAAAAGAAAACCTACTTCTATATGCATGCAAGGTCTAATATGAAATGTAAATCTAACACCCAAGAGAAAGAATTGTCTATTGCGGGTTCACCAAAATGTAATATATATCAATGCATCATCATATCTCATCCTTCTATATCATCCTCTTACTTTCTTGCATCATCATCATGTCATAATCGTAATTGCACCATATCATCTTACCATTCTCTTTCATGTCAAAATGAAGGAAAAAGAGAGTATTTATATAGAGATATCAAAATATACCTCCTAGGGAAATGCAAGGGACCCAAATTCAAATTTTACCTCGAATTATGGTCCAATTACAATCATCAACCAAGAAGGGGATTGACCTCAACCTTGACCTAGATCAAGGATGACCTCATCCTTGACCTAGGTCAAGGTCAACCTTGATTCTACCTAGGTCAGAATCAACCTCAACCCATACCTGAGGTTTCAGGTTGGTCTCCTTGGGAAATCTGAAGGATTCTGAGGTCAACCGGGGACCCAAGAAGGTGAGAAAACACACCAGAATGTTGGATAGAGGCACAAAGGCTAGAGAGTAAGTATGGTGAAGATTTAGGAGAGCCAATACATAGGTTCTACCTAAAAAATTTGTCATAGAAAGGGATATTAAGGAGAACCCAAAGGATCCTAACCCTTATTTCACCTAAAAATGCAGAATCAAGTACATGTGTATCCTAAATGCAAATGTAATCTTAAAATGTACTAAACGAGGGTGCTAAACCTACCAAAATGTAAGTGCTTCAATTTTAATATGATACAGTAATGAATTAGAGAGTCGACTTCATAATGCAATACATGTATATAGAGAGACCTTTCTGTAAAAGTGAGGAATGAGAAGTCTGTGATATAGAGGATATGATATGAAGCAGATGGAATGCATGGATGCATTGTGATGTTAGATAGATGTGAGCTACAACAAGAACTATCTAAGCATAGCTTATGCTTGTGTTGTTCATTACTGAGATTGATTGTAACATAAGTATTTATGATTGTAAGAGAAGTGTTCTCAGTATACCTCTAACTGGGTTTTCTATTCCCTGAATAGAGAAATGTGCTAATATAATATTCATCTCCTAAAAGGGCTAGGTCTCCTAACATGGACACTATATTTTTAGTACATATTTTTGGGTACCATCCCCACGGGGGTTTTCCCTTGGCCAGGGTTTCCTTGACAACAATTTATGGTGTTATGAGTTATTTGTTATGTGCTTATGTTACTTTCTTTTTAGTAATTATATGGTTAAGTTAGAATTTTTTAAGTTAATGTTTAAAGTTATAAAATAATAATTTATCCTCCCTCTCAATATTTCATAATCCTAACAATTGGTATCATGGATATTGGCCCTTGGAGAGAAAGTTTAATAGCTTAAGGGTGATCAAGATGCATTCTGAAAGTTTGGAAGCAAAAATTTGATGCAGCTCTTGAAGATCTTGACAAAGATATAGTAGAGAATGGTGAATTGAAATTAAAATTGATAAGAGTAGAGGGATTCATTAAGAAACTAAAATAATAGCTTGAACTTTCAAGAATTCAGATACAAGATCTTATGGTAAAGATAAAAGAGAATTTAGACAATGATAATTCAGATCAGTTAATGTCGCTTGAGAAAGAGAAAGATACCTTAAAGCTTGATTATATAACTACTTCACTTAAGATGGCTAAAGAGATAAAATAAGAAAATGATGCGAAGATCAAAATTGAGGAAACCTTAAAGGATGCTAATATTTAGATGGAAAAAATAAATATTGAACTTGATTTCTATAAGAACAAGTATCTAGAATTAGAGAAATATAATTAGATCATAAAAGGAGAACTTTTTAAGGAAAATAATCATATTAAGAAACTTCACTTGAGAAGTGACTTGATCAATGAAAAAGGAGACAGAGAGAAACCTAAAGGAGACATGTCTGGTGTTGGTTTCAATGAAGCTAAATGTTTAAAGAATTAGGAAGAAAAATATGATGTGAAGATTGATGGAGAAAGAACTACTCTTGAAGAACCAAAAGAATAAACAAGACCTTTCAGAGGCAGATGTTTTGGATGTAACAAGGTTGGACACAAGAAGAGAGATTGAAGAGGTAAAGCCCTTTTCAAACCTCTTTCTGGTTATTGCTTTAACTATTATGCATACGGGCACAAGAAATCAGAATGTAGGAGATCTAATCAATCAAGATACAAACAAGATTACATTAGTAAAGAGACAGTAGATAAGAGAACATGTTACAAATGTAATAACCTTGGGAACATCATAAGGTATTGTAAGTTGCAGGTTAATTAGAATAGATCACCTGCTATATGCTAGAAATGTAAAAATCCAAGGCACATAGAAAATTATTGTAGGTACAATAGAACTGACAATAGAAGAGTACCACCAAAGAAAAATATTGGTGATACTGGTAAGAGTCTTGCAGAGTATATGAGTGAATTTGATAGTTATTTCAAGAAAGAAGAAGATATCAACAGTATTAAGGTGTGGAAGGTAAAAGAGTCTAAAGAGGAAAAGGTTGAGGGAGAATCAGTAGATGCTACTGATTCTTTGCCTCATGCTAACATTTCTACATCAACCTAGATGACCAAGTGTGGCCTTAGGGGGAACACTGAAAGAATACATCAGAAATTTATCAAGCCCATGAATTTGAAGAGTAAGCTCTTGCGAGCTTGGGGAGAGCATGTATAGATGTTTTGGAATACAGTCTTTGATTGCATGGCTTTACAAACCTATATACTATGATCCCTAGATTGTCACTCAACTAGTTTATGTGCAGAAATGAATTTATTGGGAACTGTGTCATTTCTTCACTTGGAAAATTATAAGGTTAATAGAAAGAACATAATTGAACATCATTTGCATTGCAGAGCTTGAGAACGATAGAGTCTTGAGAAGAAGGATCATTGGAGAAAGTGTGTTGAAGAGTTTGATCAAAGAAGGGATTCACATTTTAGTAGTAAATAGTTATTTAGATCGATTAGGAAGCTTTGAAAATGGATACTCCTATGACTTTCAAAGTTGGAGAAAGACCTTGATTCAAATTTAAGAAATGCCCTTTCAAATCTATCGAGGATGATCCTGAAGGCACATTTTCTCAAACACCCTATGGATTTTTACATATCGAATATATTAGGGCTTACATACATGGTAAGTATAAATCTTTGGGAGATGAAGAGATTGCTACAGAGATGGAAAACATGATAGGTGATGATGGAAAGATGAAGGATTAGTTCACACACCTAAATAACTTGAGTATTATGAAGATAACTAAACTTCAAAATTTTGACAAAGAAGAATGGATAAATATTATCTTGAGCAGAGTTCATGATTAATTCATATGGCTTGGAGATCAGCATGTGAAGATCTGCAATGACCTAATTCATGCCATAAAAGGATTGGAAAATACTAGTGTAATACCTGTTGCTGAGAAGAAAACTAAGAAGATGGTAGAAACCCTAAAACATTTCCATTGTGATAGGAGGACGATGATGATAAATGACATATTCAAATAGGATGTAAGATTCATTAATATGATCTTAGGCTATAAAATCTATTATCGCAACTTACTCAATTTTGCATCAGCAGGGGTAATCTTAATGGCATATAATATGGTCAAAGAAAACATCAAGTATAATCTATGTGAAGTCCTAACACAACAATTCTTCAAGAATGTACAGCATATTAAGAAGGATAAGTCTAAAGGATTCAGATTTGGATATCTATTGATACATATATACATTCACATTTTTCACAAATTTCTTGGTATGCACCTTAGGGCATGGAAAGACAATATACATACTGGCATTCATATTTCTTAGAGTTATAGGAGACAAAATAACACTTGGATAGATGGTGAAATGTTTGGTATGATCAAAATTCTAAGAGAGAGATGAAGGCAAGGGAGAGGATTTATGAGGTAGTGGTGGAAAAATACAAGGACTCAATCAGTTTCATGGTTCAAACTGATTGTGTGTGGTTTGAGGTAGTTATTCCTAGAAATATGTGGTGTTATCCATTGGGCTATGAGGTTAGTTCTGAAGTTCTGATTATGCAAGTAGAACACATTTTAGCTTCAAAATTTGACTCATTAGAGGAGAGCTGGGGTACTTATGAGGAGAAGTTTGCATAGATTAGGGAGGAATGGATGAGAGCATAAAGGAAGAGGAAAGTAGAGAATATAATTGATGTCTGTGCAGCCAAGGAAAGAATATCTAAAGAGGAAATGAAATAAGTTAAGAAGATGATGATAGAGAGAGCTTCTGGGTAGGCAAGCATTGTTGTAACTGATGTATCTTCACCCTCACCACCATAGAAGACATGGCAGGTAGAGACAATAAAAAAAGTACCTAGAAGAAACATAAGGTCCACTAAATTTGACTCACCTCCTTAGAAACAAAGGAGAAAAGGAGAAGATAAGAAAGTTGAAAAAAAGACCACTAATGTGAGATAGATTTGGAAACCTGATATGAAAATGTTAGAGAAGAGAGTTATTGAGAAAGGGAAGCTTGTTTCATTGATAAAGTACTATGATAGGTATGAGGGATCTGACAAACTTCTAATTGAAGATATAGTAATTAAACATTTAATTGTTTTTAAGAAGAATTTGTTAGAAATAGAAGGTAGTATACCTGAGGAGTTGTATGATAAATTAGAATTAAGGAAGCAATTAGCACAAAAGGAAGATGAAGTGATTAGAGAAAAATAAATTAAAGGCATGTTTCCTGATGTATGTGTTAAAGAGATGGAGAGGATATTGAGTAAAGTTGAACCCTTATTGAGAACCAAGACAATATTGGCAAAGATAATGGGAAGGAGATAGGATGAAGTCACTGGGGAAACACAAAAAGCTATAGAAAAGGTATTGATGGGAACTAAATTTGAGGACATCTTGCCACCTAAGGCTTCTAAGCCAAAGTCTATTGAGAAATGTGAATCATCAAAGAGAGCTGAAATAAACCTTGATAAATCATTAAGTGAAGATGTTGGTCATTATTTAAGCACTGTGAAGCAACCAAATTTCTATGTTTCTAGCATGCCTATTGCATCAGACACTTCAAAGGATGTGAATAATCCCTTGATGCAAGATATAAACATTAGAGGAATCAGTGACAAGGATATGGCAAAGAAAGAAATTTAGAAAGAAAAAATTGATGAATTAGTGGAAGATACAGTGGATAAGGTTGAAGTAAAACATGAAACTGCTAAATCTGATTCTTCAGGCTTATTGTTGGCAATTGGAGAAAAATATTTGATCAGTGACATTGAGAACATGGATGTGGATGAGCTGATAAAGTTATCCTACATCACATTTGCTAAAGCTAAGGAAATATCTGAGCAGAAAGGAGAAAAGAAGGCTAAGGTAATGTCAAGAGTAGTTGACACTTTGAACAAACTACTTCCAACACTTATTGTTTTTCAAGTAAAAGATGATGCAGAAAAATTGAACAAGCCACTAGATGACTTTGACAGTCACTATGAGTCATTACAGAAGATCGCTGAAGAGAAGGCTGAGAAGATATATCTCGTAAAGAAATTGGAGCAAGTATGAAAGTATATCTCATAGGACTTGGGCATACTAGACAAGACTACATTAGAGGCCAAAACTTGTGTTGCACAAGGAAGAAAAGGGTGAACCCGCAATAGTGGGTTACACTTTTTTTCCTAAATGAACATTGAAGTCTACATTTTGAAAACAACTTCCAGATTCAGAAGAATATTGTCATTAAACTTCTTGAAATCAAAAAATGAATTAAACTAGAGTCTTTTTGGATTTTCTCTCTAGATTCTAAATATATTTTTTTCTTTTTTTTTTGAATTGATTTAAATGGTTTTTTTTCTCCCATGAAAAATGATATGTTGCTGAAAACGTCATTTTCAAAAAGTTACATTGACTTCATAGTGCATAACTTTTTTTCTAAAATATATATCAATGCAATTCTTTTGATTTTGGTTTTGAAACATCCATATGGAGGGAATGCAATTGGTTTGAGAATTTTATCATTATTATTGAATATTTGATGAATGTTTGAAGTAGAGTAAACTGTAATTTTGACATACCTTGACTGCAGAGCTTATAACTTATTGTGTATTTATCAAAATTAAATTTTTTTTATAGAAAGTAGACTCAAAGCCGGAGGGAATTATTATTTTTTAATTTTTTTTCACTTTTCTACTATTTTTCAATAAACGTCAAACTTGGAGGTTTATATTCGATTAAAAACCTACATTCAATGCATGTCAAAAAACATTAACCTAATTAATTCAAAAATTGTCAAATTCATATTTGTTAGAAATCTCGTTCAGAGTACTTGTGTGATGCAAAAGGACATCTCCTTATTCTTCCATTTGAGCCCTGTGCTTGAGCCCTAAAGCCCTAAAAAATGTATATTTTTTTTAGCCTTTGCAAATGGCCTCTAATTAGAGGGTTTCGATAGAAACTACTCTCGATAGAAAGTAGTTTCGATCAAAACTACTTAGTTTCATTCGAAACTACTTTCTATAAAAAATAAATGACTTGAATTTCCCCTAATCAAGGACTTTCTATCAAAAGTCCCTAATTTCTATCAAAATTACTTTATCAATCCACCTGCTTTGTGAGTTTCATGAGGAATTACTTCCTCCAAAAAAGTGTAACCCACTATTGTGGGTTCACCCAATGATATATAGTTATTGTATCAACCCTATTAGACATATCAAGAACATTGAGGACATAGTAGAAAAGGATAGAAGTAATCTTGATAAGTTGATGGGCAGCTGTGAGACCTCCTCAGAATCTTTATTGCAAATAGACAGAGAGGTATCCAATATTTTGGACAAACTAAGTGTACTTGATACATAAAGAGGGTGTGTTATGGAAAAGTCTAGTTTGCTGAAGTGTCTAATCACTCCCAAGCTCTGAATTCTTGAGGTCCAAAGATCTAATATTTAAAAGATAAAACTGGCCCTTACAACTAATATTCCAACTAAACTAAAGGCAACAGAGACTTCTTCATTTGCACTTAATGGGCTGATTCATGTAAGTTATATTTTGGTGAAGACCTGGACATAGGAAGTGAAGATCTTGGAAGACTATTTTCAAGATGTACTAAAGATGGTCTAATTTTTGGTAAGTAGTGGTACAATTTTGATATATTCTACATTTTTTTTACCTTTTCCATTGATATCAAAGGGGGAGAAGAGAAGAGATGAAAAATGTATAGATAAGTATATAGAGTAAAGGATATATGTAAAGGATATACAAGGATATCTCTTTTGTATTGACACTTACTCATTTTTCACTAAGTGTTGTCATCAATACCAAAGGGAGAGATTGTTGGAAAGTGATGCATTTTTTGAGTGATATGGGACACTTGAGGATTGTCATTTATGGAAACACATCTTATATGATGATCACTTGGAGTTATTTATATTTTTGGAGATGTAGACTGTAAAATGACTAAGTATAGTGAAAAAAATAAAGAGTATAGCACTATACTTTTGGATAGCGATGCTAGTATATAATGAATGATAACATGTGAGCTTAGATGAAGACATCTTGGTTTATGTATGATCTTCTGTTAAGGTCTCTTGAGTTTTTGTGTTTATCGTAGTTAGTTATAATGTTTTGAAGACATGCGAAGACAAAGTAAAAGAGATACAGTGTAGGTGAACAGTCTCAATGATTAAGGGAGTATGATGTGGACTCCTAACATGCTAAGTTTGATTATAATTTTGAATTACCTATTCTTTTGTTGTATAAGGTCATTGACTTTGTATTTACTCTTTGCATATGTATTAACTCTATTTTGTAATGAATTAGAGCGCTGACTGAATAATGTAATACATATATATAGGGAGATCTATTTGTAAAAGAGAAGAATGAGATTCTTGTGATATAGAGGATATCATATGAAGCAGATGGAATGCATAGATGCATTATGATGTCAAACATATGTGAGATACAACTGGAACTATCTAGGCATAGTTGATGCTTGTTTTATTCATTTATGAGATTTTAACATAACTATTTCTGATTGTAAGAGTAGTGTGCTTAGTATACCTCTAAAACGGTTTTTAATTCCCCTAATATGGAAACGTGCTAATGTAATATTCAGCTCCTAATAGGGCTAGGTCTCCTAAGAGGGACACTATACTTTTAATACATATTTTTGGGTACCATCCCCACAGGGGTTTTTCCTTGGCTAGGGTTTCCTTGACAACAATTTATGTTGTTATGAGTTATGTATTCTATTCTTATGTTCCTTTCATTTCAATAATTATATGGTTAAGTTGGAATTTATTAAGTTCATATTTAAAGTCATGTAATTGTGATTCAACCCCCCTCCCAATATTACATAATCCTAACACTAACTTTCCAATGTCCTCACCTCTCTTAGTGTAGCACTTACTACCAACAATTTTGAAATACCTGATAGTAGGAACAATTACAAACCAAATTTCATAGGGAGTCTTTCTTGTCTCTTGCATGATTTGAACCCAACTGAGAGTATATAATGTATGGCCAATTGCTTCTCTCCAAAATATTTGCAAAACTTTCCCTTCAACCATCACGGTCATTGCAGTATACAAGATAGTCTTTTTCTTCCATTTAACAACTCCATTATGTTGTGGTATCTATAGAGATGAGAACCATCTCTTTATTTGATCACTTTTGCAAAATATATTGAAATCATGACATCTAAATTCTCCACCTCGATCTGATCTTAAGCACTTCACCTTCAATCTTGTCTCAATATCAACCAATCTTTTAGAGATCTTAAACTTTTCAAGTGCTTTAGATTTTTCTTTTAATAAGGTCACCCATACCATTATAGAGTAATCATCTATGAGTAACATAAAGTATCTATCACCATTTATACTTGTTGTTTTGGTAGGACCACACAAATTAGTATGTACAAGATGATGACATGTAACTGATTGAATTTTTGAAGATGTTAAGTTGATCACCAAAATGCAGAAGGATAATGCAAGACATTAAATTAGTTAATGGATTCTATTGTCATTGATGTCAAATTGATATAATCTAATCAGTTATAATCAAAGTATAAAAAACTTCAGAGAATCAGAGAGATAAAGATTATGCTTTCAGTAATGCATAAAAGACAAGCATTGACAATATGACTTCAAACACCGACGATCAATCGACACGATAGATAGAGATCACCGAAAGACAAGTCACACTAATGCCTGAGAAAAAACACCGATGAGCATTATCGACGAGAATAATTACAAGCATAATCGAAGGCTAGAAGCATAGTGAAAATTGATGGAGAAGCCCGAGGAGAACTGAAGTGTTAACTGAAGCTATCAAAGAGTTAAACACCGAAATTAATGTGAGTTCTGAAATGACAAAATATCTAGCTGAAAGAGATAAATATGGAGGTAACTGGTAGTTATCTTTGTTTTCATCGACAAGATAAAGCCATAGATAAGTATGGGATTTAAAGTTGTTTTTTCCAGTTAGAAAGAAGATCTGAGTGAGATAAAATAAGAGTTTTTCTTTAAATCTGATTGGCAAAGATTATGGATCATGCCAAGATCAAGAAAATCAAGAACCTAACAACATTGATATCATCTCTATAAAGATAAAATAAAACTCAATTCACTGTGAATTGTGGTGGGTGAATGAATTAAATAAAAAGAGGATGCTCAAGAGAAATTGATGAAGAGAAACTTCATACAGTCCTGATCAATCAAGTTGAGGAAATAGCTAAAGTTTTTTGTTGACACCAAGAAACAAAGCACAACATCACCAATCAGAATCAAAGTGGAGCAAAAATATAAACTGAGACATGTTGATCAGAATAGTTTTATGAGAATAGAATAGATCTGAAAACCTGTAAGTATAAGTTGTATATGTGAATGGATCATACTATTTTAGTTTAACCATTGATTCAAAAAGTCTCTTACTCGAGCAGGATTTAAAGATCCTTTCTATGTTGAGATACATCCGAAGGAGTATCAAAAAGTTTGATCATGAAGATAGCATGAGAGGCCAAATACCTATTGATAGGAAAAGTGAGTATTTGATGAAGGAAGATAGCATAGAGATTCTTGATATCAAGTGATAGACTAAACTTTTAAATCCTCTAACAAGGTCACACCTAACAGTGTGGTTATAACCTTTAACAGGGTTGGCTCTTCACCGAGCTCACTTCAGAAGAGTGAAAATTGTGGGTTACCGGTCCCAAGTGGTTTTTACCTTAACATGGTTTCCACATTAAAAATCCATGTGTCAATGTCTTTATGATTCATGTTACTTTAGTGTTTTCCATTACACATAACTTAACTAGATTGATCAGTATACTCTAGATAATTTACTTTCTTTTGGTAAATTAATAGACTTCTATTCGGTAAACATAAATCAGAAGGTTTTACAAAGAATTTCGAGCAGTATTAATTTGATAAAAGTATTTGGAGGCATTCATCTTATAGGACTGAAGATAACTAAGAGGCTTAATATTGTGGTACTAAATTTTTGGGTTGATTATTAGAATATTTTTGAGGCCACTAATTCACCCCCCCCACCTCTCAGTTATTACTATAAATTAGTATCAAATCTTTTGTGCTTAGAAAAGGATTTTAATAGCTCAAGAAAAATATCACAAGATGAACATACGAGATATGCCCAAGTTGAATAAAGACAACTTTGCATCATGGCAAAGCTGAATAAGACTCCACCTATCAGGTATTGGAAATGATATTGTTCAATACTTAGATACTCAATATTTGTTGCCTAAAGGACCTCACACTCTTGACAAATTAGGATTAAAGCATGAGCATAACTGCATGATGATAGTTCTTGCATCATCACTCTCTGATGCTAAGTTTGAAGATGTCAAAACCTGCACCTTTGTAAATCAAATGTTGGATAAGTTGAAGATAGTACATGGAGGAGATGCCAATGTACTAAGAGAAAAGAAAGAAATCCTAAGAGGGAGGTTTGATGACCTAAGGATGAAAGAAGGAGAAAACATCACTCAATATAGCTATAGAATCAAACAGGTAGTAAATTCTATATGAGGAGTTGGAGGTGTACTTGAAGAAGAGATACTAGTAAGTAAAATATTAAGAACCTTATTTCCTGTGTATGCTATTAGAGTTTCTTCTATTCAAGAGATGAGAGTAGTTGCTAACTATTAGTAATAACTGAGAGGGGGGGTGAATCAGTGGCCTCAAAGATTTATCCTTTTTCAACTTTAATCCACCAATCAATAATTCTCCAATTAATAAGTCCCTACAAGATCCATGCCTTTGAAATAATTGAAATAAATGACTGTTTATCGGTTTACCTTGTCTGTCCTTATTCTCCTTGATAATTGATAAGAAGTAAATTGTATTTACCAATACTTAATAAATATGCAGAGTGTACCAATCAATCCATAAATGCTTATGTGAAATGTAAAACACTAAAGTAATAAACCATACACACATAACACAAGGATTTTAACATGGAAACCTTGTTAAGGGAAAAACCACTGGGACCAGTACCCCAAATTTTCACTCTTCTAAAGTGAGCCCTGTTAGGAGCCAACCCTGTTAAAGGTTATAAATACACGGTTAAGTGCAACCTTGTTAGAGGATTTTTATACATAGGTTGTCACTTAGTATCTGGCATCTATGCTACCATCATTGAATCAGTCTCATGACTGTCAATAGGCTTTATGCTAATCTTACTACCATCCTTAAATTAACCTCCTTCTTAGACTATCAATAGGCTTTAGGTAAGACCGATGCTACTATCATGAGTCAACCTTCTAGTAATCTATTAGGATATACCTCAATTACAAAATACTGTTAAGTCCTACTCTGTTAAGAGACTTAATGCTTCAATGGTTAAACTGAAACAAAATGACCTATTTCTAATGCAACTGAATTGCAAATTTTTAGATCTATTTACTTACAATATCTTTCTAATCAATGTATCAATTCAATTCCTTTGTACTTAACTCTTTCTTCTCTTTGATGTTGTGCTTTTCTATTCGTCGGTGTCTACAAAATTCTTTAGCTCTCCCTTAGCTTGATTGATCAAGACTATATGAAGTTTATCCTTCATCAGTTTCTCTTCAGCATCTTCTATCAGTTCACTCCCCCATGTATCTGATTGCTTTTGGGAATGAATTATGCTTGTCTCTTAAATAGACATGATATCCCTTAATTATAGGTTCTTGACTCTTGATTCTTGGTGTGAAAAATAATCTAGCCAAATTGATTTATGGATTTAACTCCTGATTTATCTGGTAGTTATCTTCTTTCCAACTGTATAAATCATTTACTTAACTGTGGTCAAATAAAACAAATCAAAAAACCAGTTAAGTCTATCCTTTAGCTCTGCCAGCTAGATATTTTATCATTTTATGATCTCTCTATTTTGTCGGTCAACTCTGCAGTTCATCGCTGCTGACAACTGCCAGTTCCATCACTGTCGCTTTAGTTAGCTTTGAGATTTCTGACCATCGGGCATCATTGGATCTTGGTTATCGGGAAACACTATTTTTATCTCGTTGGGCATCCTTTGATTCTACTTCATCTGGCAACACTATCTTCTGCTCTGTCAGGCAACACTATATTCTGCTCGTTGGGCATCACTGTGACTTTATCTCTATCTTTACCGATGGTGTGCACTCTGCTAGTGTAGTTTGTCACTTAGCGAATACTTGACTTTTATGCATTGCTAAAAGTATAACCTTTATTCCATTGATTATCTAAAGTCTTTGGCATTATATATATGACCATAAAGATGATATCAAGTTGACATCAATGACAATACAAACCATTAACTAGTTTAATGTCTTGCATCATCTTCAACTTAATATAGTCAAACATTTAATCAGTTACATGTCATCAATCTCTCCCTTTAGCATTGATGGAAACATGATATATTATCACACTATACTATTGCTAATACAATATGAAATACAATTGTTGAGATTCATCAAATTACCAAACAGTTTATTTTGATAATCGATAAAATGTCTGACTACCAGTGAGCTCTGTACTAGCTTAGATTTGATTCTTGCAGCTTTTCTATTTCTTCTTCTGATGTGTTGTGTCCTCTTTGACTATTCTACTTCTTTGATGCCTTTGTATTTTGTTTGCAACATTGATACAAAAATTCTCTCCCTATGGATATGATCTCTCCCTGTTTGGAGTAATCTGATAATGAATTTTTTTTTATGATAATATGAATACATTCTCTCCCTTTGACATTAATGCCAAACAAATATTTTCACAAATATATGACATTCTGTCAAATAATGTCTTGTACCCATAATATATTCCTTGAATTTCCCTTATCCATCATCAATATAACAGTTTGTTCTAGTGCTCAGTTCTGATATATACCTTTTTGTATATAGATGTAGCTTTGAAGTCCATCTTCTTCTTGCATCAATCATGAATGATATTCGGATAATATATGGCTGATGTAGCATCTAGTCCTTTTACTGACTCTTAGACATGGGTTTGACCCCTAGTCTTTTTCTCAGGTACTCAAATGTTCCCTTGGGCAGTGGCTTGGTGAAGATATTAGCCAATTGTTTTTTTGATTGCACATATTCAAGTATCACCTCTTTTTCTTGAACTTGTTGTCTTAAGTAATGATACTTGATGACAATGTGTTTAGTCTTTTCATGCATGACTAGATTATTGAAAATATTTATTGCACTGGTGTTGTCACAATAAATAACTACTAGTTCTTTGATCTTCATATGCACACCTTCTAGCAACTGTTTGATCCATGCAATATTTGAGCAGTTTGAAGTAGCAGCAACATATTTTGCTTATGTAGTAGACTGAGAGATGTATCCTTGCTTCTTACTAATCCATGTGACAAGTCTGTCACCCATAAATAATGCTCCTCTAATTGTGCTCTTCTGGCCATCAAGATTTCTAGCCCAATCAGTGTCGGTAAACACTTTTAATTCAAATTTGCCTTCTCTTCTATACCATAAGCCAAATTCCTTAGTATTCTTTAGATATCTTAAAATTATTTTCACAGTAGTTATATGTGATTCCCTAGGGTTAGCAGAAAATCTAGCAACAATTCCTAGTCTTGGCACAAGTGACCATGTCTTGTTCTTTTCAATCCGTTCAATCTCATCATTCATAGCACTCATCCATTCTTCATTATCTAGTGCAGCATTGAAAGACTTTGGTTCAAACTCACAAATTAAGCAATTTGAGTTTAAAGACTTACTCCTTGTTCTTGTACCAAATTTCTTATCTCCTATGATCTGGTCCTCTGGATGGTTCCTTCTTACATATCTTGCAAGTACAAGTACAACTCTTTGCATATCAGCTTGATCTTCATTACCTTGCACATTATTTTGATCATTATCCTGACCATCGGTAACAGCATTCTGACCGTCAGTTGCAACATTTTGTTGCTCTGGATTTAAGGAATATTGATCGGGTAAAGTTATGGGTTCTTCATTGTATACAAACTTGTTGTAGTCCTCTGGTTCTTTTGTGTTTTCCATCTCATTCTTTTCTACAAATTCATCAATCTTTACATTTGCACTTTCAACTATTTTGTTAGAAGCCTTGAGTAGACATTTAAAATCTTTTCTTTTGGTAGAATACCGCAGAAAAATACCTTCATCACTTTTGGCGTCTAGCTTTCTATTTCTTTGATATTTTAAGACATAACATTGACTGCCAAAATTTTTGAAGTAACTTACATTGGGTGTTTTACCATACCATAGCTCATAAGGAGTCTTCTTTGAGTCCTTTCTTAATTGTACTTTGTTAAGTGTGTAGACAACAGTGCTAATAGCTTCCCTCCAGAAGATCTGGGTGATGTCCTTCTCTATCATCAGTGTTCTTGCACAATCAACTATTGATCTATTCATTCTCTTAGCAATCCCATTTTGTTGTGGTGTTCTTAGTGCAGAAACCTGTCTTTTTATACCATGCTCATTATAGAAATTAGTGAATTCATTTGATATAAATTCTCCTCCTCTATCTGATCTCAAACACTTTAGATCCTTACCACTTTATTTTTCTACCATAGCCTTATACCATTTAAACATCTTGAATGCTTCAAATTTTTCTTTTAAAAATATGACTGTCATCATTCTAGAATAATCATCAACAAAGAGAATAAAATATCTATCTCCATAATATCTTTTTGTCCTCATAGGTCCACATAAATCAGTATGGACTAATTCTAGAATATCATCAGATGTATGGGTTTTTCTTTTGAAACTAGACTTTGTCATTTTACATTTTTGACAATTTTTGCACATGATGTTGTTTGGCTTTGTCATCGTCGGTAAGCCTCCTACACTTCTTTTCCTACTTATCTTTATTATGTTGTCAAAGTTCACATGGCACAACCTTTTGTGCCATAGCCATATGTCTTTTTTTCTAGTCATCAAGCAAGTGGGGTTAGTATCATCTAGACAGAATAAGTTACCTTTGGTCTGTTCACCGATACCAATCAGTGTTCTTGATTCATTGAAGATCTTTGCCTTTTTGTTCTCAAATGCTACTTTATGACCTAAATTATTTAGCTGAGAAACAATCAACAGATTATAATTCAATCCTTTTACCCAAAAATCATTTTCACATTTAATCAGGTTGTTTAGCATTACTGTTCCTTTACCTTCAATTTGACAAGGTGAATCATTTCCCATTCTTACTGTACCACCTTTATAGTATTCAAAATTATTAAAATTTTCTTTGTCGCCGGTCATATGGTGAGTGCAGGCACTATCTATAATCCAGATATCATTTTTACTAATCTTAGATATGAGTGTAGTTTCTTCATACCTTTCATCTTCATCTAAATCACCTTCACAACTACAAACACTATCTCAACATCATCATCTAGTTCGGTGTCAGTATCTTCATCTTTGCAAGCAGCTAGATAGCTAGCCTTCTTACCTTTGTCCTTGTAATCTCAGGTATCACTTCTATCTAATCATCAGTAACCTCTATAATCTTTGTTATCACCTTTGTGAGGTTTCTTCTCAAAAGATCTGTTATCATTTCTGTAATCTTTTCTTTTAGGACATCTTGTAGCAAAGTGTCCAATCTCTTTACAATTAAAACATACAAGTGGTAGCTTACCTTTGTATTTACCTTTACCTCTTAGCATTCTTCTTGCCATGAGTGCTTCAATTTCATCTAGATCTTCTTCTTCACTTTCGCTTTCACTGTCTCTTCTAGATGAGTGTCTCTGACTAGATTTTCTTATTCTCATAGAAGACTTGAATGCAGAATCTAAGCTTGATAAGAGACTATTATCAAAGTTATTCATGTCAAATGAAATCAGTCTACCAATCAGGCTATCAAGAGTGACTCTATTATTTTCTACTGCTCTCATTTCTTGAATAGCAGAGACTCTAATAGCATATATAGGCAATAGGGTTCTTAGGATTTTACTTACCACTGTCTCCTCTTCAAGTGTACGTCCAACACCTCGTATAGCATTGACTACTTCTTTTATTCTTGTGTTGTACTGTGTGATGTTTTCACCTTCTTTCATTCTGAGATCATCAAACTTTCCTCTAAGGATTTCTGCCTTGTCTCTCAGAACATTTGCATCACCTCCATGTACAAGTTTCAACTTGTCCCACATTATCTTTGCATTTTTTCAATCTTTGACATCCTCAAATTCAGCATCAGAGAGTGAGGCTGAAAGCCCTATAACCATGCAGTTATGTTCATGCTTTACTCTAAATTGATCTACTATCAATAGTCCTGTAGGAAACACATATGCAGTATCTAGGTATTGAGTAATATCATTGCCAATACCTGATAAGTGAAGCTTTATCCTACTTTTCCATGAAGCAAATTTGTCCTTGTTCAACTTGGGCGCATCTCATCTATTCATCTTGTGATCTTTTACTTAGCTCTTGAAACTTTCCTTCTAAGAACACAAGCTCTGATACCAATTGTTAGTAATAACTGAGAGGGGGGGTGAATCAGTGGCCTCAAAGATTTATCTTTTTTAAACTTTAATTCATCAATCAATACTTCTCCAATTATTAAGTCCCTACAAGATGCATGCCTTTGAAATACTTGAAACAAATAATTGTCTGTCAGTTTACCTTGTCTGTCCTTATTCTCCTTGATAACTGATAAGCAGTAAACTGTATTTATCGATACTCAGTAAATATGTAGAGTGTACCAATCAATCCATAAATGCTTATGTGAAATGTAAAACACTAAAGTAATAAACCATACACACATAACACAAGGATTTTAATGTGGAAACCCCATTAAGGGAAAAACCACTGGGACCGGTACCCCAAATTTTCACTATTTTGAAGTGAGCCCTATTAGGAGCCAACCCTATTAAAGGTTAAAAACACATGGTTAAGTGCGACCTTGTTAGAGTATTTTTATACATAGGTGTATCTGGCATCTATGCTACCATCCTTGAATCAGTCTCATGACTGTCAATAGGCTTTATGCTAATATTACTACCATCCTTGAATCAGCCTCCTTCTTAGAATGTCAATAGGCTTTAGGTATGACCGATGCTACTATCATGAGTCTACCTTCTGGTAATCTATTAGGATATACCTCAATTACGAAAGACTGTTAAGTCCTACTCTGTTAAGAAACTTAATGTTTCAATGGTTAAACTGTAACAAAATGACCTGTTTCTAATGCAAATGAATTGCAAATTTTCAGATCTATTTACTTACAATATCTTTCTAATCAATGTATCAATTCAATTCCTTTATACTTAACTCTTTCTGCTCTGTGATGCTATACTTTTCTGTTCGTCGGTGTCTATAGAATTATTTAGCTCTCCCTTAGCTTGATTGATCAGAATTATATGAAGTTTATCCTTCATCAATTTCTCTTTAGTATCTTCTATCAGTTCACTCCCCCATGTATCTGATTGCTTTTGGGAATGAATTATGCTTGTCTCTTAAATAGGCATGATATCCCTTAATTCTAGGTTCTTGATTCTTGATTCTTGGCGTGAAAAACAATCCAGCCAAATTGATTTATGGCTTTAACTCTTGATTTATCTCGTAGTTATCTTCTTTCCAACTGTACAAATCATTTACATAATTGTGGTCAAATTAAACAAATCAAACAACCAGTTAAGTCTATCCTTTAGCTCTGCCAGCTATATATTTTTTTATTTTCTGATCTCTCTGTTTTGTCGGTCAACTCTGCAGTTCATCGCCGGTGACAACTGCTAGTTCTGTCAGTGTCACTTTAGTTAGCTTCAAGATCTCTGTCCATCAGGCATCATTGGATCTTGCTCATCAGGAAACACTATTTTTAGCTCGTCGGGCATCCTTTGATTCTGCTTTATCGGGCAATATTGTCTTCTGCTTTGTCAGACAACACTATCTTCTACTCATCGGGCATCATTGTGACTTTATCTCTATCTTTACCGATGGTGTGCACTCCACCAGTGTAGTCTGTCACTTATTGAATACTTGAATTTTATGCATTTCTGAAAGTATAACCTTTATTGATGACATGTAACTGATTAAATGGTTGACTATATTAAGTTGAAGATGATGCAAGAGATTAAATTAGTTAATGGTTTATATTGTCATTGATGTCAACTTGATATCATATGTATGGTCATATACATAATGCAAAAGACTTCAGAGAATCAATGGAATAAAGGTTATGCCTTCAGAAATGCATTTAATTCAAGTATTCACTAAGTGACAAACTACACCGACGGAGTGCACACCATCAATAAAGATAGAGATAAAGTCACAGTGATGCTCGACGAGCAGAAGACAGTGTTGCCTGATGAAACAGAATCAAAGGATGCCCGAAGAGCTAAACATAATGTTTCCCAATGAGCAAGCTCCAATGATACCCGACGAACGGAGACTCCAAAGCTAACTGAAGTTACAACTATGGAACTGGCAGCTGTCATCGGTGATGAATTGTAGAGTTGACCAACAAAACAGAGAGATCAGAAAATGACAAAATATCCAGCTGGCAGAGCTAAAGGATAGAATTAACTAGTTGTTTGATTTGTTTTATTCAACCACAATTAAGTAAATGATTTGTACAGTTGGAAAGAAGATAACTATGAGATAAATCAGGAGTTAAAGCTGTAAATCAATTTGGCTGGATTGTTTTTCACACCAAGAATCAAGAATCAAGAACCTAGAATTAAGGAACATCATGTCTATATAAGAGACAAGCATAATTCACTTCAATGGAATGCGAGTAAGCAATCAAATACATGGGGTAGTGAACTGATAGAAGATGCTAAAGAGAAACTGATGAAGGATTAACTTCATGCAGTCCTGATCAATCAAGCTGAGGGAGAGGTAAAGAATTCTGCAGACACCGACGAACAGAAAAGCACAAGATCACAGAGCAGAAAGAGTTAAGTACAAAGGAATTGTATTGATACATTGATTAGAAAGATATTTTAAGTAAATAGATCTAAAAATCTGTAATTTAGTTGCATTAGAAATAGGTAATTTTGTTTTAGTTTAACCATTGAAGCATTAAGTATCTTAACAGAGCAGGACTTAACAGTCTTTTGTAATTGAGGTATATCCTAATAGATTACCACAAGGTTGACTCATGATAGTAGCATCGATCTTACCTAAAGCCTATTGACAGTCTAAGAAGGAGGTTGATTCAAGGATGGTAGTAAGATTTACATAAAGCCTATTGACAGTCATGAGTCTGATTCAAGGATGGTAGTGTAGATGCCAGATACTAAGTGACAACCTATGTATAAATCCTCTAACAAGGTCACACTTAACCGTGCGTTTGTAACCTTTAACAAGGTTGGCTCCTAATAGGGCTCACTTCAGAAGAGTGAAAATTTTGGGTATCAGTCCCAGTGGTTTTTCCCTTAACAAGGTATCCATGTTAAAATCCTTTTGTTATGTGTGTATGATTTATTACTTTATTGCTTTACATTTCAGATAAAAATTTATGGATTGATTGGTATACTCTACATATTTATTGAGTATCCGTAAATATAGTTTACTGCTTATCAGTTATCAAGGAGAATAAGGACAGACAAGGTAAACTGACAGACAGTTATTTGTCTCAAGTATTTCAAAGGCATGCATCTTGTTGGGACTTAATAATTTGAGAAGTATTGATTGGTGGATTGAATTTTAAATTGGATAAATTTTTGAGCCCACTGATTCACCCCCCCCTCTCAGTTACTACTAAGAATTGGTATCAGAACTTGTGTGCTTAGAAGGAAGGTTTCAAGACCTAAGTAAAAGATCACAAGATGAACAGACGAGATGTGCCCAAGTTGAACAAGGACAACTTTGCTTCATGGAAAAGCAGGATAAAGCTTCACTTATTAGGTATTGGCAATGATATTACTCAATACTTAGATACTGCATATGTGTTGCCTACAGGACCATTGATAGTAGATCAATTCAGAGTAAAGCATGAACATAACTGCATGGTTATAGAGCTTTTAGCCTCACTCTCTGATGCTGAATTTGAGGATGTCAAAGATTGCAAAAATGCAAAGACAATGTGGGACAAGTTGAAATTTGTACATGGAGGTGATGCAAATATTCTGAGAGCCAAGGTAGAAATCCTTAGAGGAAAGTTTGATGATCTTAGAATGAAAGAAGGTGAAAATATCACATAGTACAACACAAGAATAAAAGTAGTCAATGCTATACAAGGTGTTGGAGGTACACTTCAAGAGGAGATAGTGGTAAGTAAAATCCTAAGAACCTTATTGCCCATATATGCTATTAGAGTCTCTACTATTCAAGAAATGAGAGCAGTAACAAATAATATAGTCACTCTTGATAGCCTGATTGGTAGACTGATTTCATTTGAGATGAATAACTTTGATAATAGTGTCTTACCAAGCTTAGAGTCTGCATTCAAGTCTTCTATGAGAATAAGAAAATC
>MU224075.1:1156888-1183573 GCA_018584345.1 Thuja plicata | reverse complement strand
ATACATCTGCATCAAATCCTTATCACAATGCTTTGCTCTCTGAAATCATCTATGAAACTTAGTCCTCTCCTTGAAAGAAACTCATAAATAATTAAACAAACTACCTTGTAGCTGGTGTATTTCAAATACCTTACAGGTGAAACACACTAGAGCACAAACAGAATGCAAAGAGACAAGATAATATAAAAGAGGGAGAACCACACTATATTCTTTTACTGTATTCTCCTTCAACACATCCAGACAATAAGATTTCATGAATATACAAAGACATAGAAGTATATCTTACAATAAAATTTCTACAAGACCAACAGGGACCTGCTCTGGGCATATATAAGAAAAAAAACTAGAACGGAGCAGAGGAAAGGAACCCTTACAACTGAGAAAAGAAAGAAAGATATAGAAGAGAAGAAACCCTAAAAAATTTGTCTAGCCAACACCTGTCCTTCTCTTCAAATTTGATTTGCACCAATTCCTTCTTTTCAAAATATCTGATTTTATCCCTTTGTAAATCTCCTTCATTCTCCCACTGAAAAGTCTCCAAATCTGATTCCATCTGTTGAAAATATCTTTGAAACCTAGTCACATTTCCCTTTGAAAATATCTCCTTGAAAATCCTCTGTCAAGACTTAAAAACAAATATATTTGTTCCTGTCTACAAAATTAATCATTCTTTTCTATCCCCAAATCTGATCTTTTATTTTGTAAAAATTTGATTTCCAGTGTCTTCAAAAACCTCCAGGAATAAAAATATAAAGATTTGCAATAAAACTATAAAATTCCCTTTTAAACTAACCCTGTGCACATTTTAAAGTCTTTGAAAACTTCACATTTATGCATATTTTTCCTAGAATCCACCAGATTTTGACAAGTGGCATGCTCATATTGGCTGTTATAAACTATGCTTAACTCACCTTTGACCTCAGTTACATCCGGCGACCATGCGACAACCTTAATTTCTAAGTTACGAGCCATTTTTACATCATCTTTCATCTTTGGGTGACATGGCGACTGACATCCGGTGGCTTGTTCTCATATGGCGACTATGCGACCAGCAAAAATCTCCATGTCGCGACAGTCATTATTTCCTTCTAGCTACTTCGCGACTAACCGCTAGCGGTTAGTCGCCAAGTCTCGGCGGTTATCTTCTTGGGTGGCTAATATCTCGCGACTGGGCGACAAACCGCTAGCGGTCAGTTGCCAAATCTCAGAAATATGGCGGTTACCTTCAACTTGCCTCTCGACTGCGCGACCAGAGCCTTCTAGCGACTGGGCGACCAAGCACTTCTCGTGACCATGCGACCGGATGCCACATCATCACTTCTGCAAAATTTACTTACCTTCAAATTTCAGGCACAAAAAATGATGTGGTCGGATGACTGGGCACACGTGTGGATAGCCTCCTCATCAACTTCAAATCACTATGTTTTCATTTTTGCATATAAAACCTTCAGTTTTCACTAGTGGGATGAATGTGGGATATTAGATCTTATGGTTTATAGCCATTTTCGGATTTCATGTCAAAATACTGTGTATAGCTCATGCAAGTCGACCTCCAGCCCCTAAGAGCTCACCAAGAGCCTCTGGGCTCTCATACTTACCTCTAAAGAATGCGTTTTGGTATATAAATACCAAAAATGCCCACCACAGAGACAATGTGGGACATTGGAAATGCACAGTTTCTCATTTTTGTTGAGGGTGTGGAGAAAATTGCTCATTAATGGGGTTATTTCTCTGTTGAAAGAGACCATGAACTTGTTTTAATGCTCTGGGCGCCCCTTACTGTGGAGTCAAATCTGCAAATTGTAACTTGGAAACTTCAAAAACCTCAAACATCTCCTCCAAAAGCTATTGCAGCCTGTTGTGGTCTTATTTTGTAATTCTTTAAATAAACACTGAAAACAATCCCTCCCTTTACTACTTGCACACACCTTATGCCATGAAAGTTACAATTTAAATGTTTAAAGACTGCAAATACCATCCCAGTATGCGCAGCCTCCCTTAAACTGTGGCTTCATACTTATCAAATGGCGCTTGTAAAGGTTACTGAACTTGGCTTTACACTAGCCAATGGCATCCATACTCTCCCCAAAATAAGCATTGGCTTTCTCCCCAATGCCTCATTATTTGCGCAAACTGCTAGGATTGCAGTCCTCCCAACTCCTTTGGCAGCGCAAACCTCCTTATTGTCTATGCATTGACATATTATACTGGCCCTTGCTCCATTGCATTGGAATTGCCCCTGAAAAATAGTGCGGGCTTACTCCTTCCATGGCGTGAGTTGCATTCTAAATGCATTTAACAATGTTGGCAGCCTTTCTTCCTTTACTAGCGCAGGAACATGCTTTGTATTTGTCATTACATTGTTTTAATGTTTCAAAATCTAAAGATTTACTCCACCAAACTGGGCGCATTGACCTATGGTTTTGCACAAGGTAGAAACTTATGTATATTGCATGAGAGAAATATATTCATTCTGCATTTGCAAAGCGCCCAGTCAATCTTGAAACTGCCATACATATTGACTATATCACCCCCTTTGATACCTTAATGGATTCCTTTGTAAAATGGTGTGATCACCCATTCAAAACATAAAAGATACTCAGGAAGATCCTATGACATTGCAGTTGCAAACGATTCTGATTGAGAATGCAACTGGCATTAAATTATAATTCAAACATATAGACCTTCTGACAGAATGCTGAATGGAAGAGATCCGGATGGATTAGACGGATTGTTATTTTGCATCACATGAAAACACTCTTGTAGCTAATGCCTCTTATTCATCCTTTCATATTTTAAAATTTTACCATAAAGAACAAAATGGTGACCTTATAATCATTTTAACACTTTATGCAAATCCACCACAATTATGGCAACTGGCTTCCGAAATTGGTCTCAAAAATTTACTAAAACAAACAATCTGACCTCGGCATTCAGCAAAATGACTCATTCATGTATAATGACTATGCATGTGAAAGGACTCCCTCTGATTCATTTCCCAGCACAAGATATAGCAATGCAAACTTAGCACTTTTAGAACACTACATAGGCGCAAATGTTGAAAGACCACAAATCTTCTTTAGATTGATCATTGCAAAATGACTAAATCATATTCTGAAACCTTGCCATCAAGTTAGATAGTACATTCATATGTAATGAAGATGGTCCCATAATCGGATCTTGAAAACATCTTTCAGACAGAAAGTTATCATTTCCTTAAAAAAGACCATTTTGCAAACTTAACTCTTTTTCCGCACTGCAAAGTGAACAAACTATCTTTGAAACTGAATTCATAGGGTCATCAAAAAGATCTTTCAGAAATTCAACCTCTGGAGCCTGATTGAATGTCATATGTAGAACATGACCCCTTAATTATCTTGTTCTGAAAACAAACTTCTAAACTGATAACAATCCACAAAAATAGCATCAAAACACTTTCTGGACTTAAAACATGCAAATATGCAGGAATCTGATTTGGATTTAATTTGGAAAAGTGATCAACTGGATTGATCAAAATCTGGAAATCTTCAAAGGGGTTCACTCGTAGGTATACAATGCAAATCCATATTCAATTATGTCTGACCTCGAACCGGGTGCAAATATGGAAAGCACAAAGTATGCCATTTAATTCTGAATTCTGCAATTTCAGAGAAACTTCATTAAACTGGAAATGGAAAGGCTCTGGCAAAGTGGATAACTGGATTGGTAGGAGTCTGTAAATCTTCAAATAGGTGCACTCCTATGTTTAAAATATGAAGGAAAAATAAATTATCCAAAATGTTCACCCGGGTATAGACTTTCAACACCTCAAAGTGGACAACTTACCAATTCTGCACTTGAAAACACAGGAAATCAGAAATAATCACTATCAGAATGGTTCTTGAAAACTTGTCATCTGATTTCATAAAGATTTGGAAACTAAAAAATATGGATTGTGTGACCATTGGAACACAGTACAAAAGGAATTTTCTCAATTAGGTGAACTGGTAAAAGTTATAACATGTCAAACTATGCTATTCAGATTTCTAGGCAGAACAAAAATGCAAACAGTTCATGAACAACAAACTTTGGGAAGTATGAAAACTTGTCAAACGGATTTGAAATGATCTAAGATCTGAAACATAAGCTCTTTGATATGTATGGAACACATTCCCAAAGTGAGGGCTTATGAAACTCAACAGGGTGTAAAATACTCAGAAGCAAAGTAGGCTCCGGACAACAAAATGATACTTTGTAAAAATGCAGAATTAGGTGACCACCTCAAAATGACTAGTCCATAAACATGTCAGAATTGGAAATCAGGAGTTGGGACCCACTGCATACATCAAATGGAAGGCATTAAAGCCTCTCCCCAATTTGTATCTCATGAAAATCATCTGAGCACCCTTTTCAATCACTCGGACTGAGCCTTCTCACACAAAATTTCAAGGGTACTTACTTTGCTCAACTGAAAAAATTAACATGGTCACTCCAAATTTGTTCCAAATTTAAGAGTACCAACATGTTTGATATCAGATAGAGGAGGAGAATTTATATCAGATGAATTCACTAATTTCTATAATGAGCATGGTATAAAAAGACAGGTTTCTGCACCAAGAACACCACAACAAAATGGGATTGCTAAGAGAAGGAATAGATCAATAGTTGATTGTGCAAGAACACTGATGATAGAAAAGGACATCACCTAGATCTTCTAGAGAGAATTTTTTAGCACTGATGTTTATACACTTAACAAAGTACAATTGAAAAATGACTCAAAGAAGACTCTTTATGAGCTATGGTATGGTAAAACACCCAATGTAAGTTACTTCAAAATATTTGGAAGTCAATGCTCTATCTTAAAAGATGATAGAAATGGAAAGCTTGATGCCAAAAGTGATGAAGGTATTTTTCTGAGGTATTCTACCAAAAGCAAAGATTTTAAATGTCTAATCAAGGCTTCTAACAAAATAGTTGAAAGTGCAAATGTAAAGATTGATGAATTTGCAGAAAAGAATGAGCTGAAAAGCACAAAAGAACTAGAGGACTACAAAAAATTTGTATACTATGAAGAACCCATAACTTTACCTAAGCAACAGTGCATAAATCCAGAACAACAGAATGTTGCAACTGACGGTCAGAATGTTGTTACCGACGGTCAGGATAATGATCAAAATAATGTGCAAGATAATGAAGATCAAGCTGATATGCAAAGAGTTGTACCTAAACCTACAAGATATGTAAGAAGGAACCATCTAGAGGACCAAGTCATAGGAGATAAGAAAGCTGGTACAAGAACAAGAAGTAAGTCTTTAAACTCAAATTGCTTAATTTGTGAGTTTGAACCAAATTCTGTCAATGCTGCACTAGATAATGAAGAATGGATAAGTGCTATGAATGATAAGATTGAACAGATTGAAAAGAACAAGACATGGTCGCTTGTGCCAAGACTAGATGACAAAAATGTCATCGGTACAAAATAGATATTTAGGAACAAACTGAACAAGAATGGAGAAGTCACAAGGAATAAAGCAAGACTAGTATGCAAGGGGTATGCACAAGAGAAAGGTATAGAATATGGAGAAACCTTTTGCACCCATTGCTAGGCTATAAGGAGTAAGAATTCTACTTTCTTATGTTGCATACAAAGGATTCAAAGTATATCAAATGGATGTCAAGTCAGCATTCCTAAATGGAATACTTGAAGAAGACGTATACATTGAACAACCAGAAGGGTTTGTGGATCCAAACAAGAGGAACATGGTATGTAAACTTTACAAAGCCTTGTATGGATTAAAACAAGCTCCCAGATCTTGGTATGAATGACTTCATTCCTATCTAATAAGTATTGGATTCATAAGGACTAGTGAGAACAGTAATCTTTATTTGAAAGAAGATACTAATGCTAACACTTTGATTGCTAAAATATTTGTTGATGACATCATATTTGGAGGCAATGACATGCTATGCAAATAATTTGCTAATGAGATGAGCAAGGAATTTTAGATGTCTATGTTTGGAGAGATCAAGTTCTTTCTTGGTCTGTAGATCATTCAACAAAGTGAAGGTATTTTCATTACACAGTCCAAATACATCAAAGAAGTTCTAAAAATATTTAAGATGGAAGATTCCAAACCTGTTGGAACACCGATGGCTACTAGATACAAATTAACAAAGGAAGAAAAGACAACAGAGGTAAATTAGACTCTATACAGATCCATGATAGGGAAACTCATGTATGTTGTACATAGTAGACCAGATATTGCACATGCAGTAGGAATTGTTGCTAGATTTTCTGCTAACCCTAGGGAATCACATATAACTACTATGAAAAAAATTCTAAGATATCTGAAGAACACTAAGGAATTTGGCTTATGGTATAGAAGAGAAGGAAAATTTGAATTAAAAGTGTTTATCGACGCTGATTGGGATAGAAATCTTGATGACCAGAAGAGCACAACTAGAGGAGAATTATTTATGGGTGACAGACTTGTCACATGGATTAGCAAGAAGCAAGGATGCATCTCTCAGTCTACTGCAGAAGCATAATATGTTGTTATTACTGCAAACTGCTCGAATATTGCATGGATCAAATAGTTGCTGGAAGACCTATGCATATGAAGATCAAAGAACCAGTAGTTATTTATTGTGACAAGACCAGTGCAATAAATATTTCCAAGAATCTAGTCATGCATGTGAAGACTAAACACATTGCCATCAAGTATCATTACTTAAGAGAATAAGTTCAAGAGAAAGAAGTAATACTTGAATATGTGCAATCAAAAGAACAATTGGCTAATATCTTCACCAAGCCATTGCCCAAGGATACATTTGAGTACCTAAGAAAAAGACTAGGGGTCAAACCCATATCTAATAGTCAGTAAAAGGACTAGACATTGCATTAGCCATATATTATCAAAATATCATTCATGATTGATGCAAGCAAAAGCTGAACTTCAATGCTACATCTATATACAGAAAGGTATATATCAGAACCAAGCATTAGAGAAGATTGTTATGTTGATAATGGATAAGGGAAATTCAAGGAATATATTATGGAAAGAATAATTGGTTGACAGAATGTCAGATATTTGTAAAATATTTGTTTGACATTATTTTCAAAGGGAGAGAATGTTTCCATATTATCATCAGAAACTATTCATTAACAAATTACTCCAAAAAAGGAGAGATCATATCCAAAGGGAGAGAATTGATATAAAAGTTGCAAACAAAAGACAGAGACATCAAAGAAGTAGAACAGTCAAAGAGAAAATTGACACCAACAGAGGTCACAACACATTAGAAGAAGAAAAAGGAAAGCTGCAAGAATCAAATCTAAGCTTACATAGAGCTTACCGATGGTCAGACATTTTATCAGTTATCAAAAAAAACTATTTGGTAATTTGATGAATCTCAAACAATTGTATTTCATATTGTATTAGAAATAGTATAGTGTGATAATATAGTATGTTTCCATCAATGCCAAAGTGAGAGATTGATGACATGTAACTGATTAAATGGTTGACTATATTAAGTTGAAGATGATGCAAGACATTAAATCAGTTAATAGTTTGTATTGTCATTGATGTCAACTTGATATCATATGTATGGTCATATACATAATGCCAAATACTTAAGAGAATCAATGGAATAAAGGTTATGCCTTCATCAATGCATAAAATTCAAGTATTCAGTAAGTGACAGACTACACTGGTGGAGCACACACCATCGGTAAAGACAAAGATAAAGTCACAGTGATGCCCGATGAGTAGAAGACAATGTTTCCTGATGAAGCATAATCTAAGGATGCCTGACGAGATAAACATAGTCTTTCCCAATGAGAAAGATCCAATGATACCCGATGGACGGAGATCCTAAAGCTAACTGAAGTTACACTAATGGAACTAGCAGTTGTCACTGATGATGAACTACAGAGTTGACCGACAGAATAGAGAGATCAGAAAATGAAAAATATCTAGCTGGCAGAGCTAAAGGATAGACTTAACTGGTTGTTTGATTTTTTTTATTCAACCACAATTAAGTAAATGATTTGTACAGTTGGCAAAAAGATAACTACGAGATAAATCAAGAGTTAAAGCTGTAAATCAATTTGGCTAGATTATTTTTTGCACCAAGAATCAAGAATCAAGAACCTAGAATTAAGGAACATCATGTCTATATAAGAGACAAGTATAATTAACTTCAATGGGATGCGAGTAAGCAATCAGATACATGGGGGAGTGAACTGATAGAAGATGCTGAAGAGAAACTGATGAAGGATTGACTTCATGTAGTCCTGATCAATCAAGCTAAGGGAGAGCTAAAGAATTCTGCAGACACTGACGAATAGAAAAGCACAACATCACAGAGAAGAAAGAGTTAAGTACAAAGGAATTATATTGATACATTGATAAGAAATATATTGTATGTAAATAGATCTAAAAATCTACAATTTAGTTGCATTAGAAACAGGTCATTTTGTTTCATTTTAACCATTGAAGCATTAAGTCTCTTAACATAGTAGGATTTAACAGTCTTTTGTAATTGAGGTATATCCTAATAGATTACCACAAGGTTGACTCATGATAGTAGCACCGGTCTTACCTAAAGCCTATTGACAGTCTAAGAAGGAGGCTGATTTAAGGGTGGTAGTAAGATTTGCATAAAGCCTATTGACAGTCATGAGACTGATTCAAGGATGGTAGCATAGATGTCAGATACTAAGTGACAACCTATGTATAAAAATCCTCTAACAAGGTCACACTTAACCATGTGTTTGTAACCTTTAACAGGGTTGGATCCTAACAGGGCTCACTTCAGAAGAGTAAAAATTTTGGGTACCAATCCCAGTGGTTTTTCCCTTAACAGGGTTTCCACGTTAAAATTTGTGTGTTATGTGTGTATGATTTATTACTTTATTACTTTACATTTCACATAAGCATTTATGGATTGATTGGTATACTCTGCATATTTACTAAGTATCGGTAAATACAGTTTACTTCTTATTGGTTATCAAGGAGAATAAGGATAGACAAGGTAAACAGACAGACAATTATTTGTCTCAAGTATTTCAAAGGCATGCATCTTGTTGAGACTTAATAATTTGAGAAGTATTGATTGGTGGATTGAAGTTTAAATTGGATAAATTTTTGAGCCCACTGATTCACCCCCCCTCTTAGTTATTACTAACACTTTATTCCATTGATTCTCTGAAGTCTTTGGCATTATGTATATGACCATATAGATGATATCAAGTTGACATCAATGACAATACAAATCATTAACTGATTTAATGTCTTGTATCATCTTCAACTTAATATAGTCAAACATTTAATTAGTTACATGTCATCACTAACAATACAGTTACTCTAGATATTCTAATTGGTAGACTAATTTCATTTGAGATGAAAAAATTTGATAATAATGTCTTACCATCTATAGAATCTACAGTCAAATATTCTCTAAAGATAAGTAACTCAAGTCATAGACATGATGTTAGAAATGATAGTGACAGTGATAATGAGGGGGTGATACCACAATGGTGGGTTACACATTTTCAGAGGAAGAAATTCTTCACAAAATCCGTGAGGTGAGAAATTTAGTCGGTTACTTTTGATAGAAAGTACTTGATTATTTTGATCGAAACATTCTTATTTTTGGTCAAAACTACCTTTTTTGCCTAGTTTCGATCAAAACTAACTTAGTTTCTATCGAAACTAACCAGTGAATATTTTTGTGGGTTTCAACCCATACTGACATTAAACTAAGAAAGTACTTTCTATCGAAAGTCTCTGAATAGAGGTCATTTCCAAAGGCTAACAAAAATCTACAGTTTTCATGGCTTCGGGGCTCAAGCGCGGGGCTCAAATGGAATAATAGGGAGGTGTCCTTTTGCATTGCATAAGTACTCTAAATGGGCTTTCTAATGAATATATATTTGATAATTTTTGAATTAATTAGGTCTATTTTTATTGGCGTGCATCGAATGTAGGTTTTTTATCAAATATAAACCTCCAAGTTTGACATTCAATGAAAAATAGTAGAAAAGAGAAATTTTTTTTTTGAAAAATAACAGTTCCCTCTGGCTTTAAGTCTTCTTTCTATCAAAAAAAAAAATTTGAATTTTGATAAATACACAACAAGTTATCAGCTATGCAGTCAAGGTATGTCAAAATTACAGTTGACTCTACTTCAAACATTCATAAAAAATTAAATAATCATGATAATGTTGTCAAACCAATTGCATGCCCTCCGTATGGATGTTACAAATCCAAATTTGAAAGAAGTGCATTGATATCTATTTTAGAAAAAAAGTTATGTTGTATGAAGTCATTGTACCTTTTTGAAAATGACATTTTCAGCAACATAACAGTTTTAGTGGGAGAAAAAAAAAACCATTAAAAAAAAATTAAAAAAATATATTTAGAATCTAGACAGAAAATCCTAAAAGTCTCTAGTTTACTTCATCTTTCAATTTCAAACATTTTAACGACAATATGCATCTGAATGTGAAATTTTTTCTCAAAATGTAGACTTCAATGTCCATTTAGGCAAAAAGGTTTAACCCACTATTGTGGTATCACCCGAGGATAAAGTACTTAATGAGATTGAAGCACTAATAGCTAGAAGATTGCAGAGAGGCAAAGGTAGATACAAAGGTAAATTACCACTTGTATGTTTCAATTGTAAAGAGGTTGGACACTTTGTTGCAAGATGTCCAAATAGAAGAAAAGATGACAGATCATATGAGAAGAAGTGTGATAAAGGTGATAACAGAGATTACCAGAGAAACTGACGATCTGACAAAAGAGATACCTGAGACTATAAGGAAAAAGGGAAGAAAGATTTTTACCTAGCTGAGAATAGATCTGATGACACCGACACTGAATCAGAAGAAGACATCAAAATGTTATTTGTATCCACAAAGGATGATTCAGATGAAGATGAAGAAAGGTATGTAGAAACTGCACTCATATCTAAAGTTGGTAAAAATGATGTCTGGATCATATATAGTGGCTGCACTCAACATATGACTGGTGATAAAAAAAATTTTGAGACTTTTAAATACTATAATGGTGGTTCAGTGAGAATGGGAAATGATACACCTTGTCTAGTTGAAGGTAAACTAACCATAATGTTGAATAACCTGATAAAATCTAAAAATTCTTACGGGGTAAAAGGACTGAATTATAATTTGTTAAGTGTTTCAAAGATGAAAAATTCAAGTCACAGAGTAGCATTTGGAAATAAGAAGGAAAAGATCTACAATAAATCAAGAAGGTTGATTGGTACCGGTGAGTAGACAAAAGGTAACCTTTTCTATCTTGATGACACTAACACCGCTTGTTTAATGGCTAGAAATGAAGACATATGGTTGTGGCACAAAATATTGTCTCATGTGGACTTTGACAACATGATAAAGATAAGAAACAAAAGGAATTTCATAGGCTTGCCAAGCATTACTAAGCCCGAGTATATCATGTGCAAGAATTGTCAAAAAGGTAAGATGACAAAGTCTAGTTTCAAGAGTAAAACCCATACATCTAATGCAATTATAGAATTAGTCCATACATATATATGTGGACCCATGAGGACAAAGAGAAACTATGGAGGTAGGTATTTTATTCTCTTTGTTGATGATTATTATAGAATGATGACAATCATGTTCTTACAAGATAAATCAGAAGCATTTAAGATATTTAAATGGTATAAAATAATGGTAGAAAAACAAAGTGAAAAGAAATTGAAATTCTTAAGGTTAGATAGAGGAGGGGAATTTACCTTAGAAGAATTCACTGACTATTGCAATGAGCATGGAATTAAAAGATAGGTTTCTGCACTAAGAACACCACAACAAAATAGAATTGCTGAAAGGAGAAACAGATCAATTGTTGACTGTGCAAGAACATTGATGATTGAGAAAAACATCACTCAAACCTTCTTGAGGAAAGCTATCAGTACTACTATCTACACACTAAATAGAGTACAATTGAAGAAAGAAACAAAGAAGATACCCTATGAGCTTTGGTATGGTTATACACCCAATGTAAGTTACTTCAAAATATTTGGTAGTCAATGTTATTTATTGAAGGATGATATAAATGGAAAAATTGACTCCAAAAGTGATGAAGGTATCTTTCTAGGATATTCAACCAAAAGAAAGGCTTATAAATGTCTTAACAAGTCATCTAATAAAATCATTGAAAGTGCAAATGTGAAAATAGATGAATTTGCAGAAAATAATGATAAGGAAAGTAAAAATGAACTGGAGGACTACAACAAGTTTGTTTACACAGAACTTGACACTCTATTCGAGCAACACTGTGTCACTCCTGAGCATCAGAACATTGCACCTGAGCATCAGGCTGCAATTACTAACAATTAGGATAATCCTCAAGATGATGTTCCGAACAATGAAGATGAGAATGAAGGTCAAGAAGATGATAATAATGATAAACATAGATCTGAACTGAAACTTGCCAAGTATGTCAAAAGACATCATCCATAAAATCAAATCATAGGAGACAAGAAGGTTGGAACAAGAAAAATATGTAAGTCACTTAACACCAGATGTTTACTTTGTGATTTTGAGCCTAAATCTACTAACAATGCACTTGAGAATGAAGAATGGGTGAGCGCTATGAATGAAGAAATATAATAGATTGAGAAGAACAATACATGGAGAGTAGTACTGAGACCAAATGAAAATAATTTCATTAGTACCAAATGGATATTTAGAAACAAGCTGAACGAAAATGGAGAATTCACTAGAAACAAAGCAAGGTTAGTATGCAATGGATATGCGCAAGAAGAAGGTATTAATTATGGAGAAACCTTTGCACCCATTTCTATACTAGAAGGAGTTAGAATTTTACTTTATTATGCTGCATTTAAAGGATTCAAGGTATACCAGATGGATCTCAAACCTGCATTCCTAAATGGAATACTGGAAGAAGAGGTGTACATTGAACAAATCAGAAGGGTTTGTTGATCCAGACAAGAGAAACATGGTATGTACACTAGCTAAAGCCTTTTATGGATTGAAAAAATCACCAAGAGCCTGGTATGAAAGACTTCACTCATAGCTCATTAGCATAAATTTTTTTAGAACAAGTGAAAATAGAAATCTGTACTTAAAAGAAGATACTGATAGTAATATTCTAATTGCTGAAATTTTTGATGATGATATCATTTTTGGGGGAAATGAATTGTTATGCAAATCCTTTGCTAATGAAATGAGCAAGGAATTTGAAATGTCTATGTTTGGAGAGATCAAATTATTTCTTTGTCTACAGATTCTTCAACAAGATGCAGGCATATACATCACTCAATCTAAATACATCAAGGAAGTGCTGAAGATATTCAAGATGGAAGATTCCAAACCAGTTGGAACACCTATGGCTACCAGATGTAAGCTAACAAAAGAATACAAATCCAATGAGGTAAATTAGACCTTATATAGATCAATGATTGGAAAACTGATGTATGTTGTTCACACCAGACCAGTTATAGCACATGTAGTTAGAATAGTTACAAGATTCTTTGCTAATCCCAAAGAATCACATATGACTGTTGTCAAGAGAATTCTGAGATATACGAAGAACACTGAGGACTATGGATTATGGTACAAAAGAGAAGGGAAATTTAAGCTACAAGTATATATAGATGCTAATTGGGCTGGAAATATTGATGACCAAAAGAGCACAACTGGAGGAGCATTCTTCATGGGTGACAGACTTGTCACATGGATCAACAAGAAACAACAATGCATCTCTCAATCTACTGTAGAAGCAGACTATGTAGTCACTGCTCCAAATTTCTCTAATATTACATGGATCAAATAATTGCTGGAAGGTATGAATATGAAGATCCTTGAACCAGTAATTATCTATTGTGATAATACCAGTGCAATTAACATTTCTAAAAATCCATTCATGCATGCTAAGACTAAGAATATTGCTATCAAGTATCACTATCTAAGAGAAAAAGTGCAAGAAAAGGAAGTGACACTAGAATATGTTCAATCAAAGGAACAATTAGCTGATACATTCACCAAGCCATAACTGAAGGATACTTTTGAGTATCTGAGACAGAGACTAGGGGTCCAAACCTTGTCTATCGGTCAGTAAGCTGACTAGGAGGTTGCATTAGCCCATACCAATTTTGAAGATCAGTCACATTAATGAAAACACTGTGATGGACAAGAACATATATATATATATATGTACATGTCAAGGTACATATCTACACCAAAAACCAGAGACATTGTATTGTTGATGGATAGGGAAATTCAAGGAATATATTATGCAAAGGGATGGAACATGATATAGGAGAATTAATTTTTGGCATTGTTTTCAAAGGTAGAGATGATTCCATTATCATATAAAGGGAGAGATAATCATAAAGGGATAGATGATCTCATCATCATAAGGGAGAGATGTGATAAAGGGAGAGATTATATCATTATCCATGAAGGTTAAAATTCATGAGAATAAGAAAGAAAGAGCTAATCAATATTCTAAGGGAGATAAATTGATTACATATGAAATATCCATCTAAGGGAAATAAGTACCAAAGAGGGAGAGTCCAGACAAAGAGAAATATTGCTATCAAAGGAAAAAGAGATTATCAAGAAGAGGAACATTCAAGGCAGAGCACATATCAGAACAAAGATATCAGATGGTACATCTATCCAAAGAAGGGATTGAAGATTGAAGACAACCACTCTGCATGAGACAAATCTAAGCTATTTTTTATCTTACCGAGAACCAGACATTTGTAATAGTTACATTAGGAAAGCTTGATGAAACTTTATATTTCATATAGTATTAGTAATAGTATAGTATGATAATGTAGTATGTTTCCATAAATGCCAAAGGGAGAGATTGATGACACGTAACTGATTGAATGTTTGAAGATGTTAAGTTGATCACCAAAATGCAGAAGGATAATGCAAGACATTAAATCACTTAATGTATTGTATTTTGATTGATTTCAACTTGATATAATCTAATCGATCATAATAAAAGTGTCAAAAACTTCAGAGAATCAAAGAGATAAAGATTATGCTTTCAGTAATGCATAAAACACAAGAATTCACAATATGACTTCAAACACCGACGGTCAGTGGACACTGATGGTCAATGGAACCGACGGTCAGTGGACATTGACGGTTAGTGGACACTGATGGAAAGAGATCATTGAAAGACAATTCATAGTGATTCCCGAGCAAAAACACTAACGAACATTACCGACGAGCAGAATTACAAGCATAACCGACAGCTAGAAACATAGTGTAAACTGACGGAGAATCTTGAGGAGAACTAAAGTGTTGACCGAAGCTATCAAAGATTTAAACACCAAAATTAACTTGAGTTTAGAAATGAAAAAATATCTAGCTGGCAGAGCTAAATATGGAGTTAACTGGTAGTTATATTTGTTTTCATCGACAAGATAAAGCCATAGATAAGTAAGGGATTTAAAGTTGTTTTGTCTAGTTGGTGAGAAGATCTCAGTAAGATAAAACATGAGTTTTTCTTTAAATATAATTGGTGAAGATTGTGGATCACACCAAGATCAAGACAATCAAGAACCTAACACCAGTGATATCATATCTATAAAGAGACAACTCAATTCATTATGAATTGTGGTGGGTGAATGAATAAAAAGAGGATGCTGAAGAGAAATTGATGAAGATAAACTTCATATAGTCCTAAACAATAAAGTTCAGGAATGAGCTAAATTTTTTTTGTGGATGCTGAGCAACAGAGCACAACATCACCGATCATAATCAAAGTGGAGCAAAGGTATAAACTGAGACATATTGATCGTAAAAGTTTTATGAGATTACAATAGATCTAAAAACCTACAAGTGATGAGCCTATAAAATTTCATATTTATATTCCTTGTCTATAACACTTTAACCTATGTTTATAATATCTTTCCAATTCATTTCCATATATTACCTTGATTTATGAAGCATTAACTATGATTAATGATTTATTGATTAGCATTTGTATGTCTAGCTAGTTAATGCTAAATTATGATCAAATATTATGATAAATGGTTATTATTAAATAATACGTGTTTTGAGATGATTAACATATTTTTTTTTGAGATATTTGAGTCATTCATGCAGCTAGAAAGAAGGAGAATCAAGTTGACACTTGTCAATATTCAGCAGTTGCTGGAAATGCAGAAAAAGTCAATAGGTAGTTTCAGTAAAATGAGCATATCTCTCATGTTTCTTAATGAAATCTATATTTTCTTAATTATTTGGAAAGATAAAAAGTATAACCAAAAACCCTTTTTATATTTTGAGCTAACTCATAGTAGTTAATGAGACACATGCATTTTAAGTTGACTTTAGAAAAAGTGGCAACAGAAAAGACAACAGAAAAATTCAAAAACCCAGTTTCAGTAAAATAAGAGTATCTCATTCAATTCCTAATTAAATTTGTATTTTATTAATTATTAGGAAAGAAGAAAAGGAGGATAATAAATCCATTCAACCATTTGAGTTAATTCATAACATTTAATGGGAAACACTCATCTGAAGTTGACAGAGTAAAAGGTGGTGAGTTTGAAGGCAGCAGTTAAGGAATGACTTCTAGTTTTATTTAAACTCTTCCACCTCTTGTTTATCTCATGGATCTAAAGTTTTTGAAGTCAGAAAACAATGGAGTAACTTGTGGGAACAATAATCTATGAGTCCTAAATAATTATGGCATGTATTTATGCACATTTTCAGCCATATATGTATATTCATGTTAAGGAGGATAGCTGCTCAGCAGGATGTCCAATCCCTAAGTCATGGTAATTGCCTAGTTTTTTATCCCTTTATGAAGTCCAACATTTTGGGCACCATTGTCGGGGATGAATCAAGCTATTAGAGTCTCTAAGTTTTAGTAGTTGTTTGTCATTTTTCTAGAATTGTAGTTTCTATTCAAAGCACTTAGGATTAGAAAAGTTTTCAAAAGTACTACAAGCAGAAAAATATGGATTTTAGATCCATGAAGAAAAACAACCAAGAGCCAATGTCATTTGCAGCAAGTTTGGAAATTAATGAAGAAATGTTCTCTAGTATTATAGAGGAATTTTGTTCACATATTGATGACAATTTTGTGATTTATGAGGAGGAAAATGAAGAAAACCTTGTTTTGGAAAATGAAGAAATCACCATGCACAAGGTTGCTTCTCAAGATGAATGTGATGTCAAATCAGAACTCCTACTTCGAGAAGAGAGCTACAATAAAGTGAAAATCAGTCCTCTCATGCCAAAAATTAAAGAAGATATAGAAGAAGACGAGTTTTTGGATGATTTAGAGGACTTTTGCTTAACCTTAGATGCTAAACCAACATATTTTGTAGTGCAAAACTATGAGCATCATGAAGATGGTGCAAACATTTATGTACTTTTATTAAATCAATCACACAGATTGGTCTTTAGAAGTCAAGCAGAGGATAATGAAGCATCTCATCAACATAAAGCCAACAAGGAGGGTTCAAGATTTTTTCTTTCATGGGGGTGTCCTATTATACATCTATCTCAAATGGAGGTGAACAAAGAATCAAAAGTTATGTTTACAGCAAAGAAAGAAGTTACAACTAAAGATGAAGATGAATATGAAGCTGCACCTAAAGGAGAACTATTTCATCTTACTTATGCACTTCAATACAACATAGTGTATTTCTAGCATGAAGTAATTAGTAAGTTTTTTAATGTCTTTCCAAAAGTATTATTGTTTCTTAAGTTTCCACTCATGTTGCAAATATTTCTAATTGCTCATAAAAATGTGAAGCATTGGAAGTTGTTGAGTAAACGAAAATACTTAAAAGAAATCGTTAATGGTTTTGTTTAAGAAATCATTTTTTGTTGGTTAGTGTAGGTTAGGATAGGTTAGGGTAGGTTAGGGTAGGTTTTTCATTCAATAAGTCTTGCACACAATGTCTTAGATGTTTCCTAGTTCTTCTTGTCTAACTGACTATTTTAGAGAAGGTCACAACTGGTTGGTTTCTCAAACTTCAAGTCACTTTTCAAGGTTGTGCATGAGTCAAGTCTTTAATTTCATAAGAGAGTCTTTGCATATGTAGTCAAAATATTAAAAATACATTAGGTAGTTGGGTCTTCATGTTGTCAAGAATGTATATTCAATGGTGTTGTCTAGTTGGTCTAATCAGATTTTATTTAATGAACAATGGACATCCAAAGTTGTACTATAATTCATTGGATAGATAGAGTTTTTTGTCAAGTTACATGTAGCAATTGTTGTCTTCTTTAATAGTCATCCTGCAGCCACTATGTGACATCCATCCTGAAGTCATCCTGTAGCCACTGTGACTAAGTAGCCATCCTACAGCCATTGTTGTATGGCTGAGAGGTTATCCTCTAGCAACTACTATGTGATTGAGCAATCATCCTGCAGCCACTGCTATGTGACTGAACAATCATCCTACAGCCACTATTGTGTGACTAAACAGTCATCATGCAACAACTACTATGTGATTCAAAAGATAACTTGCAGCAAGTATGAGGAGATCTACAAATACTGATATTAAATATGCAACACTCTTGGAGGGACCTAAATATTCAGCAATGAAGGGACCTGTACTTTCAGTTGTTTTCAAAGTTTGAAGCTTCTCACAACAACACAAATGGTACTACATTTATGATTTCTATTTATTCATAGTATTTATCATTTTTAGTAGTTAATTATCTATGCATTGAACTTTGTTTTTCAATTGTCATTATTGTAATTACATGCTTCGTAACTGATTTATTTACCACCCTCATACATACATTGTCATTTCAGGACAAAATACCTTTAAGCTAGGGGGAAAACATGAATACCTTATGTTGTTGTCATAGAATATAGGAGGATGACCTTTCCTACACATTTTTATACTACCTCCTATATTCATGGTGATTTTATTGCATTCATCTATTGACTTCCCTTTGCCATTGTTTCCTCAAAATGAGAAAAGCTAAATCAAAGATTCAAAGTGACAAAGGATAGAACAGTTTGGGGGTAGCTATGCAAAAATGAGAATGATACAGTAAAGAGAAATAAAAATGGAATTTCATATGAAGATATAAAAAAAGGGACTAAAGTATGACATTGTGAAGTGTTGGAGATGAAACAAGGAAATATTAAGAAGACTTAAAGAGGCAAATTCACAGGATTTCATTCTAATAGCCTCCATGTCTAACCAATGCATATCCCCTGTTTGAGGACAAGCAGGATTTCAGTTGGGAGGAATGATGAGCCTATAAAATGTCATATTTAGATTACTTGTCTATAAAACTTTAACCTATGTTTACAATATATTTCCAATTTATTTCCATATATTACCTTGATTTATGAAGCATTAACTATGATTAATGATTTATTGATTAGCATTTGTATGTCTAGCTAGTTAATGTTAAATTGTGATCAAATATTATGATAAATGGTTATTATTAAATAATAAGTGTTTTGAGATGATTAAAATATTTTTTGTGAGATATTTGAATCATTCATGCAGCTGGAAAGAAGGAGAATCAAGTTGACACTTGTCAATATTCAGCAGTTGCTGGAAATGCATAAAAAGTCAATAGGTAGTTTCAGTAAAATGAACATATCTCTCATGTTTCTTAATGAAATCTAGATTTTCTTAATTATTTAGAAAGATAAAAAGGAGAATCAAAAACCCTTTTTATATTTTGAGTTAATTCACAGTAGTTAATGAGACATGCATTTTAAGTTGACTGCAGAAAAAGTGGCAACACAAAAGACAGCAGAAAAAGTCAAAAACCCAGTTTTAGTAAAACAAGATTATCTCACTCAATTCATAATGAAATCTAGATTTTTTTAATGATTAGGAAATAATAAAATGAGGATAAAAAACTCATTTAACCATTTGAGTTAAGTCATAACATTTAATGGGAAACACTAATTTGAAATTGACTAAGTAAAAGGTGGCGAGTTTGAAGGCAGCAGTTAAGGAATGACTTCTAATTTGATTTGAACTCTTCCACCTCTTGTTTATCTCGTGGATCTAAAGTTTTTGAAGTAAGAAAAAAATGGAGTAACTTGTGTGAACAATAATTTATGAGTCCTAAATAATTATGGCATGTATTTATGCACATTTTCAGCCATATATGTATATTCATGTTGTAAGAGTTTGAAGTGGATTAGAACACTCTCAACTCCTTTCAGTTGATCTTTATTAGTTTGATGTGGAATAAGGCATCTCCTTGATGTTTTGGGAGAAATGACATTTGTCACAAGCTTTTGGGTTTTTAATTAATCCATCTCTCAAGCCTCATGTATATATATGAGTTCTTCCTTGAGTGAGGAGGATTAAGGGAGTATCTAGTTTGTGCTATGTCTTGTTAGTAGTGTCTTTGTTTAATCAACAAGTTTGATATTAGTTGATGTAATCAATTTGATTTTCAATAAGAATATGATTTCATAAATTGAGCTTGTACATTGAATATTGAATACATGTAGCTAAGATTGTAGCCATTCAAGAAAACGCCACGTGAGATACTACGACCCTATAATTGTTTAGAGTAGTTTAGATGCTTAGTGATTAGTAATGTGTTGTTTGAGATTAGTTGTATTTCTATGATATTAAGTTTTTTAGTTCTGTACCATCTACAACCACTATTGTACCAATTTACATAGTTTCCTGCAACCATTACTATGCAGTTTCCTGCATCCATTACTGTGTAGTTAGATTCATTTCTAGCATTGTTATTTTTAAGTTTTTCAATGATAGAATAACTCAAGGAATCCTATAGTGCATATACTTTGTAGATTCATTTCAATTATACATCCTTGGGTTGATAATTTAAATGATCAGGATGTTAAGGAGGATAGCTACTCGATAGGATGTCCAATCCCTGAGTCATGGTAATTGCCTAGTTTTTGATCCCTTTATGAAGTCCAACAACAAGTATAAGTTGTATATGTGAACAGATCATACTGTTTCATTTTAACCATTGATTTAGAAAGTCTCTTAACCGAGCGGGATTTAAAGATCCTTTCTATATTGAGATACATCCCAAAGAGTATCAAAAAGTTTGATCATGAAGATAGCATGAGATGCCAGATACCTATTGACAGGACAAGTGAGTGTCTGATCAAGGAAGGTAGCATAGAGATGCCCGATATCAAGTGATAGACTAAAATTTTAAATCCTCTAACAAGGTCACTCCTAACAGTGTGTTTGTAACCTTTAACAAGGTTGGCTCTTCACTGAACTCACTTCAGAAGAGTGAAAATTTTGGGTTACCGCTCCCAAGTGGTTTTTCCCTTAACAATGTATCCACATTAAAAATCCATATGTCAATGTGTTTATGAGTCATTACTTTAGTGTTTTTCATTACACATAACTTAACTGAATTGACCAGTATACTCTAGATAATTTATTGTCTTTCAGTAAATTAACAAACTGCTATTCGGTAAACAAAAAGTAGAAGGCTTTACAAAGCATTCCGAGTAGTAGTAATTTGATAAAAGTATTTGGATGCATTCATCTTATAGGACTGAAGATAACTAAGAGGCTTAATATTGTGGTACTAATTTTTTGGGTTGATTTTTGAAAATTTTTTTAGGCCACTGATTTACCCCCCCCCCCCTCTCTCAGTTATTACTAANCCCCCCCCCCCCCTCTCTCAGTTATTACTAACACAAGATCTAATAATCCTTTGGAGTTGACAACTTTAAATGTGAAAGTAGTTCTAGTTTGCTTACCCAATTGAAATTGTTTGCTGGTAGAATTTGTAAGCTTCTTCACTATTGGAAAATCTCTAACAGAATGTTTAAAAGTTAAACCCACAATGTTATTGAATTTCACATGGCATATCCTTCTATGTCATAACCATCTTTCATCTATTTGTGAAATCAAATAAGTCTTTTGTCTACAATTTAGATGAAATACATTTCTCTTAGTCTTGGAGCTTGTGGAAATCTCTATTCCACATTCACTTATGATCTTGCATCTGTCATCTTTGAAATTCAGTCTGTATCCTTTGTCCTCTAATTGTCCAATAATAAGAATATTAAGCTTCAAACCTTCCACATATAGTACATCGTCAATTGTGTTCTTACCATCTAGAGAAATGGATCATCTTCCTCTAATCATACCGCCACTGTTATAACCACATCTTACTATACCACAATCATATTTTTCATGGTTGATAAACTTGTTCATTTCACCAGTTATTTGATGTGATCAACCACTCTCAATTATCCATTCATCTTGTTTGACTACTTGATAAGCTAACGCCTTTTCTTCAATAACACTATTAAAAGAAATGTTTGACTTATAATCATTTGAACTAGCTTCATCCTCTTTAATAGTAATAAGTACATTTTCATCTTCACTTCTAAAATATCAAACTCATCATTAGTTATACCTTCATCATCAATAGCATAATAACATTTTTTATCAAATATTGACCTATTGGACTTGAGCTTAGTAGCCCTGTTTGGAAAATTGGAGGAAATATGTCCCATATTATTAAATGAAAAGAATTTTAGGGGCATATTTTCTTTATACTTACCTGATCCTTTAGGTATCCTTTTGGAAATTTGTGCTTCTAACTCCTGAATTTCTTTCTCTTCTTTTTCAAGCTTTGTTATCTGTTGTTCATACTTTGAAACTCCCCTTGTGGGTCTCTCACCCTAATTTGATCTATCCATGCCTCTTCAAGATATGGTGGATTGAAAGAAGTTTCAACCTTAGGAAAAGAATCACCAAATTCACTCATTTCAAATGTAGATAACTTAGCAACCAAACTATCTCTTGTGACAATGACAACAATCTTGAGTTCTTCAATTGCACCAACCTTGGTTTTCTAAGAAGGAGGTAGTGATCTCAATACCTTGGAAACAATCTCATTTTCATCCAATGTTCCACTAGCACATATGATTCCACAAACTAGCTCAATAATATTTTCATGTAGGAGACAACGTTCTCATCTTCTGCAATCTTCAATGCATCATATTTTCCTTTCAAGATTTGTAACTTTGTCTCCTTTACATGTGCATCACCTTCATGTAGAGTCTCCAACTTGGTCCAAATATGATGGGAAGTCTCTAGCTCCATCACATTTATGTACTCTGTATCTGATAGGACACACAGTAATGTTTCCTTTGGTCTCATATTGCTTTCAAATTGTTTCTTCTCATCAGCTGAGGTCGTGTATAGATCTATAGGAGTATAAGATTTTTTTTTTAATACTCCAGTATTCCTGACCAATGCATCTCAAATGTATAATAATCCATCCTTTCCATATGGCATAGTTGATGCCTTCAAACCTTTGATTGTCCATTCTATAAGTTTGTATAGTATATGTATGTCAAGCAAGTTAAGCTTCCTTCAAGGGACCAATGCTCTAATACAAATTGTTGATAGTATCAAAATGAACAACTAAAGGGGGGGGGGGGGGGGGGGNTGTTGATAGTATCAAAATGAACAACTAAAGGGGGGGGGGGTGGGGGGGTTGACTTACTTGTTCCCAATAATCAAATCTCAAAACCTTTCAACCTTTAAAACTACTTCAGAACAATAAATTATCAAGCATATAACTTTAATGTTCAATTAAAATTATTTAATCAAGTAATAAGCATGAAAGAAATTAATCTAAAACACATACATAATTCTTGACATCATATTTTTATAATGGAAACCTTGTTAGTGGAATTTAAACCATGTTGTGGCTGATTACCCACAATAAGTAAATATCGTGTTAGAAGTAAAAACTTATTAAAATATATGGGGAATGCACTTTCATTTAGGCTCACTACCTAGATCTCACTACTCAAATAAAAATGCCTTGGAATAAAATACTAAGGAAGGCTCACTACTTTATAGACTAATCACTACAATGATCTAATGATTTTGTGACTTGATAACAACATCTACCTTATGCCAAAGTCAGTTCTATTGAAGCTCAATTGGGATCTCTTCTCAAATCCTTTATAACTCTTTTAGATAAGAAATCTAGCCCTCAAAAGATCTCAAGTACCACTCTACAAGTAATCCCTAACGTTCACAACCATTCTTCCACTTCCACACTTGAGAATTTTCCTTAATTCATCATCTTATACCAAGAACTAGGTTGGAAAAACCTAATTCACCAATTCTTCAAATCAATGTGCCAATTATTAATACCTAGTATATTTATGACCATTAAATTATAGCCTTCATCCATAAAAATGACCCTGAGATCATAACTTTTCATGTTAAAACATTATATACTTGTGCAACAATATTTTCAAACTAGATCGGCCAAGAACAAATAATACAAATGAAAATATTATCTTTAACCTAAAATTAAACCATTCAGGTCCTCTGATCCATGTGGATCACCAACTCATCAAGAACATACTTTAAGAACATCTTATAGTATCATGAATAGCACATTATCATCTAAATACATTCCAGCCATTGGATTTAGCCACTCTTCTTTACGGATCCTCAAGAACACTATCTACAAGGCTCTAAGACAACAAAAATATGCTATGTGGACATCTAAAGTATAAATCCTCTATGTTGAGTATACTTGAGTATATCCTAGATAGACTCCATAATGTGCTTGATGAAATTCTTACTTACTTGAGCACACTAGACCTTTCTCTGTCTTCCTATTAACACTGATTGTCACTTTTTTTGTCAGTCATCTTCTATAACCTATTTACCTATCCAAAACTTTATGAAACACTTTGAAACTTTGGGTGAACATGCAAAACACCTTCAATGTCCTTTCTCTACATGAGTGACTTCATAGCTGTCATATCCACTTCTCACCGTACCTTTGAACACTATGCCCCACTAGCTAACATGCAACACTTAAGTTAGCAACAATTAATCTACTCTTCTAATCACTTCCTCTGATCGATTTTTTTTCTATGTTGACATCAATGCCAACACATTCAACTTCCAAAATTTTCATTATGCTAACAAAAAAACCTCCCTCCAAAAAAGATATAAGAGCGATATATGGAGGACACATGATAGCCCCCAAAGGCTAATTCCACCACAATGCTTGAAATATGTTCTCCCCCTAGGAGAGAAAGTAGAGAAGATCATATGAGCCCTCTTAGAAGATATGAAGTTATGAACTTGATGTAGTGCTGGTAGATGCTTGACATTGGTTTCTAAAAATAATCTATGAACATTGAACAACATTCTTTCCTTTGGGAAGAAACAACACCATAAATGTGTGCAAGATTAGTTCTCACTCTTGATAGGAATATGTAGGAAGCAAGATGAATGTCTCTTAATGCTGTCCAAAACCCAAAGACTGAAAATATGCCACTGAAGCCTTTGAATGGTGCTCAAAGATATCCAAGCCAATGCTGATGTGTGACAGATCATGTACCATGATAGATTCTGGAATAGGGACAATGGATGTATGGTCATGTCTGGACCAATGTGAATCTGATACTACTGCATATGAAGATAGTTGAGTTGGATTTTGCAACTCATGAATGTTTGTACAATCTGTCATGATAGGAGTTGATGTAGGTAAGGTAAGAGCAATGTCCAAAGATGGGAATAGTGATGCAACTTCATGAAAGTCATCGCAAAATAGAACACTAATGTCTTCAATGTTGTCGTCCTAATCTGGAAGAAGGGACTCTAGAAAAAAATAAGCTATATCCGATAGATATGCAACCCGATGTGGTGGATCCGGTATGACAATAACAAATACTTGATGTAAAGAATCTGTGGAACTCATGGACGAGTGAACAACAGATTCATATGTAGCAACAAGTGAGTGTGTCCCACTAGATGGCCAAGTGAGACTGGATGGTGTTTTTGTTTGAATTAGAGAATCGGGTAAGGCAATACCATGATTGAGAAGAATTTGTTGCATTTCCAAAATTTGACGAAACTAACATTCTTCTGTTGTACGACTACTCTTTTCATAATATCCACATTTTCTTATCTATTTATTAGGAGAATTCTACAAAAGACTCAAATGGAAGGGATTATTTGTGAGAGACATGATCTCTTAAACCAACATAATAAAAAACAGAAAACACACCAAGATTTTACCCTTGAATATATGGTTCTCCCCAATTTGACACTTTATAGAAATAGTGCAAGGTTATTTAAAATAAAATAAAATGACACTTTATAACAGTGCGTGAGTATGTTTGTTCAACTTGTGGTGAAAAAAAAAACACTTTTGAAAAGAAAAAAATGGCATGCGAATCCAAGTTAAAGATTTACATAGATCAATATAGGTTAATATTTTAGAATTTGAATATATATAGTTTATTTATTTTTACTAATTAAATATTTATCTTTTATATAATAATTTCGTAAATTATTTTATATATAAATTATAATCATTATTGTGAAAGACTTTGACATTCCTATTTATTATCGTAAATCTAAAATATATTTTTATATACAATTTTTTAACTCTAAAATTATTTTCCTTTTATTAAAGAAGTTTTTTTTTTTTTNCTTATATTCTTTTATATTTCTTCTCCTATCAATTATTCATATTAAAATATAGAAAGAATTATTATCTTAAAATATTTCTATAAAATAAATCAAATCTAAAATATCTATTGAATATTACCTTAAATTTTAATTATACATCTAATAATCTATTTGTGTCATTCTTTCCATTAGATTTTGATTAACAAATAAAAATAATAAAGAAAAAATACATTAAATGCAAAAAAAGAAATTGAA
>MU224075.1:1143728-1155362 GCA_018584345.1 Thuja plicata | reverse complement strand
TCATTCCAACATTCGAGATCATCCGTTAAGCCGCTCAAAAAATCCACTGTAACTGCCGCGACAAATCTGCTGTACACACCGTCGACGATACATTTCTGGTAGCCGGCAATTTGTGTGAGACAATTTGCCGGTCAAAGCTTTCTCCCCAATGAAATCCTATCGCCTAACAAGTTTGTTTTCTAGATACACCTTATTTCCACAAAATAATTAAAAAAAAAAAAACTATTTTTCCAGCTCTACGGCACCCCAGTCGAATCCCTCTGCAAATCGACATCTTTTCCAACACAGGCCAGAAGATGGCCCGCTCGTATTTCTATGCGAAAGGTTAAAGGCCTGAGCCTTTGTCCACGTGGGAAGGGAAAATGCATGTGCCTGTTCCATGCAGGCAAGGATGTGGCCTGCGTTTGTTTGGGCCAAAAGAGGCCAAAATTCTTTAACCATCCAGCACCCATGCTAATAAGGGGTCGGCGTAAAATAAAACTGCACCAAAGAGGGACGGCACTCGCCTCTTTCTAAATGTAGAGTCGGCCAGAGTATGGGCTGACGAGCACGCTCACCCATAGAGATGGTCGACGCTGACAACCAACAGGAGTTGATGACTGCACATGGGGCTGAACCGTAGATGGTCGTGAAGGGGCACGTTGGGCTCACCATAGAAGGCCCGCACAAGGCGTCGCGGCTTATTGACTGCAGAAAACCTTTTTCAAACGAAAAGAGCCTGCCTTTTTCGTACAGGAGAACTACAGAGACACCCCCACTCTCNCCCCCCCCCCCCGTCCAGACGAAACAAGTAGGGTGTCCGTACCACAAGATTCCTTGTGTCGTGACAATAACAGATGCTCCTCCAGCGATGGCGTAGAAGTGAGTCGAAGGTCCCTTGGATGTCCAGACGAAACACGTAGGGTGTCCGTACCACAGGATTCCTTGTGTGGTGACAAATAGAGATGCCCCTCCAGCGATGGCGTAAAAGTGCCCCACTTACAAAGCATCGATGAAATATGATGGGCCGACCTGCACATATACACAGCATACAAACGAACAAAGCCTTCCAATAATTTGTAGGATATAGGCTTTAAAATATCTCGATTTGGCTTTGATACCATGTAAAATCTAGGATATATAAGAGATAAGATGAAATACAAAATGAGAGCAATAGTCAACCAGAGATTCATTGGAGAAGACAAATATATTAATATTATAAGGTTCAATATTATTAAGAGAGACGGTGGATTAGTGGATTGGTAATTTATCAGATATGAAACTTTTCACAATTCATTCAACACATTTACAACATTCATTAACTTAAACCTTATGCAACTCTAAACAATGAAACAATTGAACCATCCAAATGTGCAACACAAGAACAACATTATTTTATCGTGGAAACCCTTGGTCAGAGGGAAAAATAACGGTGGGAATTAATACCCACTAGTATGTACACTCTTCTGAAATGCATCCTGTTAAAGTCCTAGACCTATTAGGAGCTTACAATGATGCCCTATTAGGAGCATACCCTGTTAGGAGTCACCTGGTTAAGGGATTTACCTCTGGCCCTATTAGGAGCATACCCTATTAGGAGTCACTTGGTTAAGGGATTTACCTCTGGCCCTATTAGGAGCTTTACGATGTTAGGAGTAACCTTGTTAAAGGATTTAAACCCTGTTTAACGAGTCATCTGGTCAAAGGATTTAGAAATCAAACCTGTTAAAGTCTACCCAGTTAAGGAATCTTTTGAGAACCTATTAGGATTCAACAAGTACAATAATCTAGTTGTAGCATGCCTCCTCTATTTGTTCAAATCCAATTAATCAAAATACTTCTACTCCTTGCAGACAATCTTCTATTTTCACTCAACTGCGCCTTGGAATCCATGATATACAGTTGCATACATTATTGATTTGCATATATATACATTATATGATCATTAGAGAATTTAACCACCTTACAAAATGTATTTCTATCTTTCCCGGTTGATAGTTGAACCCTTAAACGTGTTACAAATCTAGAACATTTGCTAACAAATTCTGGTCGGCCATAAGATTCATCGCACATCGATTTGAGTCAAGAACAGTCAAACCTTTTTGACTTATTCAACACGCCTCCAAAACTCGATTGAATCCGATCATCTCAAGCAATACAATAGAAAATAATTATTACAAATGTGTTATGTCGCATCATGTTGACACCTAGATCATAGTAAAATCCACCACAACTGATTGCACCATCACCACACATAGATTTAACACCAATTGCTTGAACTAGTTAAAACATTTTTCTATTAGGCACAGAATGATCTTCTGTCAACTGAAATGATGCCTTCCGCTACTCCAATCCTTTTTCTATCATAGTAACAATAACATATCCTAGTCAAAATAAATATATCATAACCACAATACTTTGTTCCATACCGATTTGAGAGGACAATCAAATCATTCATTGTTTGTCACTATTCATTCTTTTGTCTGCCACCTTGCTCTTTAATCGATCATAACTTACTCCATTTGTGTTCCTTGCATACATGATCATACATAGTGCATCTAGAGACATCTCTTAGTCTCCAACCATGATTACACACTTGAATTCCTACTACAACACAGAATTAATCTGCACAAATACTTAGCAGCACATCAGGAACACTGTCAACACATACAATACCAAGTTGACAATAATGACAACACAATAATTGATCTCCCTATCATCAAACCTGTACATAGAAACACTCAAAAATCTCTACATCAGTTATGCAAACAATCTACCCCTTTAGCATTGATGACAACACCACATTGATCTGATAACAGTTTCTCCGCCTTAGCTAATGCCCCAAACTTCTTGTCTTCTCCTTCAAATTCTTCTTTTGATCTTCTCCCTAATACCTATATTTGTTTTTGTTCTTTCATCTGATCTTCTCCCCCTTTAACAATAATGAAAAAGGTGCCACAAAAGTTGCCTACTTCTATAACATCTTCCTTTACCTCTTACTACTCCCCCTAAGGAGTAGTCCCTTTTAACACCAATCCAATAGTGAGATTGTTCAATGAGTCCACTGGATTGATGCTTACAATAAAATATTAATGTTTTTCAGATAGGGGTATAACTCCTAACTTACCTCTCAGATACTCAAAAATATATTTGGGTAGTGGCTTGGTAAATATGTCTTCTATCTTCTCCTTGGTTGGCACATATTCCAACTTGACTACCTTTTCCAGCACTTGCTCTCTTAAGAAATAATATTTGGTTGCAATGTGTTTAGTTTTTGAATGCATTACTGGATTCTTGGAAATATTGATTGCACTTTTATTATCATAGTAGATAGTCATAGGTTCAGTTACCTTCTCTTTGATACCTTCTAGGATCTTCTTCATCCATGCAATTTTTGTACAATTGATAGCTATTGATACATACTCAACTTCTGCAGTAGATAGGGAGATACTATTTTTCTTCTTACTCGTCCATGAGACAAGTCTTCCTCCAAGAAATAATGTTCCTCCACTTTTACACTATCTATAATTAATGTTTCCTACCCAATATGAATCAGTAAAAATACTCAAAGATAAATCACCTTTGTGAGCACAACAAATACCATAGTCTTTTGTCCCTTTCAAGTACTTGAAAATCCTCCTCACTTTTACCATGTGAGATTCCTTAGGATTATCTTGAAATTTTTCCACTATTCCAAATGCTTGTGTAATGTCTCATCTATTATGAACACCATATTGCCACTTACCAATCATGGATATATATATAGTTGCATCAACTGACTAATATAGATACCATATTTTAGTTGTAAAATTTACAATCCAATAAAGAACTTAATTTCTCCTATCATTGACTTCTCAAACTCTTCCTTTATCTCTTCTGCAAACTCCAAGCTCATCTCATTATTTCCTCCAAAAATTATGTCATCCATAAATACTTCAACTAACAATGTCTTATCACCTTCAACCTCCAAGTACACATTACTATCTTCACTGAGTCTTATGAAATTAATCTTAACAAGATAAGAGTGTAGCTTTGAATACCATGCTCTAGGTGCTTATTTCAATCCATATAGTTCCTTTTGTAGGTTGCACAACATGTCTTTTTTCTTAGACAATGAAAACCCATCTGGTTCCTCTATGTAAACTTCTTCAACAATCTCATTTAGAAAAGTAGATTTAACATTCATTTGGAATACCTTAAACTTCTTATAGGAAACATAAGCAAGAAGCATTATTAACCCTTCAAGTCTTTCCACAGGAGAAAATGTCTCTCCATAATCCATCCCTTCTTCTTGTGCATAGCCCTTACACACAACTCTTTCCTTATTTCAAACCACTTCTCCATCTTCATTCAATTTGTTCTTGAAAACCACTTTGTACAAATGAAATTCTTGTCTATTGGTCTAGGAACAAGTGTCCATGTGTCATTATTTTCAATTTGATCAAGCTCCTCTTCCATAGCTTTTACAAAATCATCATTCTTCAAAGCTTCCTTCATAGTTTTAGGCTCAGACTTTGAAATCAGACAAGTACTCTCTCTAATTCTTCTTCTTGTCTGCACACCAACATCTTTATCACCAATGATCTAATTGGTAGAATGACTCAAATTCACATACCTTTGAATAACAAGTTTAGGTCTAGGTGCTTGTTCTTCTTGTTCCAATAGTTGAACTACTTCTTCCTCTTTGTTTTTCTCAATAGTTTCTTGCACTTCAGGTTGCTTATACACAATCTTCTAGACATTCTCTAATTCTTTCTTTTTGGATTCATTAGATGTCTCTGGATATTCATCTACCTTCACATTTACACTTTCAACCATCTTGTTAGTCATTTTATTGAAACACTTATAGGCCTTTATTTTGGTAGAGTATCCCAAGAAAATACCTTCATCACTCTTAGGATAAAACTTGTCAGTGAAGTCATCTCTCTTGACATAGCATCTACTACCAAAAAATTTGAAATAATTAACACTAGGTGTGTGACCATACCATAATTCATAAGGTGTCTTACCAGTTCCTTTATTCACTTGTACTTGATTAATTATGTAGAATGCAATGCTAATGACTTCTCTCTAATATGACTTAGCTACATTACCTTGAATCATTATTGTCTTGGCAACATCAACTAGAGTTATGCTCCTCCTTTCAACAATTCCATTTTGTTGTGTAGTTCTTGGTGCTGACATCTATCTCTTGATTTTACTTTCTTCACAATACTCAATGAACTCCCATGAAGTTAATTCTCCTCCTCTGTCTGATCTTAAAAACTTCAAGCTATTACCTATTTCATTTTCAATAAGTGCCCTAGACACTTTGAACTTATAGAAAGCTTCATATTTATCCTTCAAGAATGTCACCCATATCATTCTTGAATAGTCATCAATAAAAAACATGAAATGCTTATAACCATGATAACACTTTATCCTCATAGGATCACAAAGATCAGTATGAACTAAATCCAATATATTTTCAGAAGAAAAATACTTACTACTAAAATTAGAATGAGTCATCTTACCCTAGTGACATTCCTTGCACATTACATTGTCGGGTTTCACAAGTTGTGGCAATACACTAACAACATTTGACTTACTAACCTTGATCAAGCTATCAAAATTTACATGATAGAACCTTTTATTACATAGAAAACTATCTTCAACCTTAGCAACCAAACAACTATTAATAATAATATTCAAATGGAATAAGTTACCTTTAGTTTATTTCTCACTAACAATCAGATCTCTTGATCTTCCACATATCATGCATATACCTCCTTTGAACTCTAAGTGATAACCTTTGTTACTCAATTGACCAACACTCTTGAAAAGTTATATGTAAGACCTTCAACCCAATAAACATCATCAATATTTCTTTTACCATTCAAGGAGATTGAACCTTTGCCTCTTATTATGCAGGGTGTATTATTTCCAAACCTGACGACACCACCATCAAATCCATCTATCTTTATGAACTTACTTTTGTCACCGGTCATGTGATGTGAGCACCCATTATCAATGACCCATACATTACCATGTTCCATGGGAGAGACCAATTCCTTCTCATATTCAAAGGTTTCTTCTTTTACTGCAACAAACACTACTTCATCGTCATTGTAATCAAATTATTCATCACTCACACCTTCATCTATTGCAACATATCATTATTATTCATCACTCACACCTAGCTGAAAAATGTCCTATCTTGTTACATGAAGAAAAATTCAAAGGTAGCTTGCCTTTATACTTACCAATACCTCTAGGTAGTCTTCTTGCAAGTAATGCTTCAAGTTCTTCTTGTTTCTTTTCTTCATCCAAGAAAGATCCAGGTTCTCTGGAATAACTTTCATGACTTATCTATTTTCCCTTCTTCTCTGATGCTAATGACAAAGAGGCCTTAAAATCAGCTTCAACTTTAGGCATATTATTTTTGATTAATTAAAACAGGTTTTACATGGTTCCTGAAACCCGAATCATAGTTTAAAAAATGTTAAGCCTAGTCAAAAACTAAGCAAAGGAAAAAGGAAGAACACGCCAATAGAGGCTAGAGTAAAAAAATAGTCAGCTTCTACAAAAGCAAATAAAACAGTGTCAGCAGAAAAGACCAGGGACCCTCATGATAAGTCCACCATCAGTGTGGCTGCCTTGGCCTTGAGCAACTCCATGTTGGTAGAAGAATCCTTGATCTTTTGGAGATCCAACGCCATATCCTTATCCTTAATCTTCTTGGTTTTGGCTCTAGTTCTCTTGCCGAGACCCTGATCAGTGTTCTATTTAGTCTCTACTTCCATGTTGACCGCCTTGAACCCATCTAATTTTACCTCCAGCATCTTGATGATCGTGATGGTGTGCTCTATGTATGCTTTAAGGATATTATAGCTTTGCTCTGCTATGTTCTTTAGGGTAACTTCTACCCTGGTCATATTATCCTCCATCTTTTGCACTCTATTGCTTAGATTCTCCTGATCCTCTATTTTACTATCATTTTTAGCCTTTTCCTTTCCATTAACCCTTTTTTTAAGATCCTCCACTTCGTGGAATAGCCATTTGATGGTTCTGTAGTTATCTAGCGTCATGTTGTTTCAAGAATTGTTGAGCAGGTCCATTTCAAACTCCCTGGTATTATCACCAAGAACCACCATAGATGGGTCAACAAGGTCATCCAGCTTGATACGGCCTCCCTCTCCTTTAATAAAATTGGGGTTTATAATTTCTCTGGTGATCCCCATCTTTTCCGTTTTGACATTGAAGTGGTGCCATCCGATTATGTTCCCCTATTCTGGCATATAACAATAGAACTCACTATCCTGGTTATTCTCCTTCCCCGTATCATGGTGTTGATTATTTTGAGAGGAAGGGATAGTCTGATTAGTCTCTTGGTAATATCCCTAGAGCTTCCTCTTCAGATTGTGGTCCGAAATAGGTGAGACACGGTGGGTATTGTCCTCATGAGATTTTTGATCTTCTCTCAAATCCCTGTTCTTATCCTTTTTTATTTGGTTTTTACCCATCATAGGATGTTTTCTCTTCCTTCCTTTTCCGCTAGAAATAACCTCCTCACCATCCATGTCCATACCTTCCTCATTATCATTGTAATCTTCCTCAAATGAAATAACCATAGTATTCTTTTTTTTAGGGGTAACCAATTTCTCTTTTTTGATGGTTTGCAGACTGACTCTGCGCTTTTTGGAAGATGAACCCAGATTGTTCTTTTTCATTTCATACTCATCATTATCCTTGGAATGGAGACCATCTCTATCATCCTTCTCCAAAGGAATATAGTCCGAACTAGAGGCCTCCATCTCATCTTTCTGAGCCACCTCCTTCACAATAATTTGGGCCTTAAAATATTCATAGATTAAAAGAAAAAGGCCTTCATGCAGGGCAGGGTTAGCAATGGAATTCTCTCTATACCCATTAATGTTATTGTTTATAGAAGCATACAAATAAAAGGGAATATACACCTATATTCCATGGCAAAAATGATTCAAGAGGAAAAAATGGTAGGTTCAAATTCTATCAAACCTGGTGTTCAGCATTATGTAGTAGATGATGGATCTTAAAATTAATCTCCACAATCTTTTCATCCCTTCAGGAAGGTAGTGGTTCCAACCTTGGTGAGATATTTCTTTTCTTCCTCATTTTTGACAAAGTCGCTAATCGCCGAAACCAAAAAATTTTGGTCTTTGTAGAATTTATTTCCAACAATAGGGATACCCGTGATAGCAGAGATAACCTCCTCTGTCACCATAAAATTTCTTCCCTCAATCTCAATACTGCCTTAATTTCAGTCGTTGACAAACATTTTTCGTGACATTTGGTTTCCCACCATGGAGCCTCTCGATGAAGGTGGAAATGCTGCCACTTTGAAGGTAGTTCCAAATCTTGGTTCGCCACCTCAATTTTCACAATCCTTAGCAGGCTCCCTCCTATGCATTTCCCCTTCCATCATAAGAAACGCAGATAGACAGGAAGAAACCCAGAAGCCCAGACCTTCTTTTCTCTGAATTGTTCTAGATAGTTATGTTTCTTTGCCTTGAACCGTAAGTTTTGCCAAAGCATCTCGGTACCTAGTAATTGTGCGGGTATGATTTGTAATGATTTCCTTTCCAACCTATTTCATAATTTCCATTAATGGAAAATCCATTACCATTCAATGCATAAAAAATCATGATTAATATTAATAAAACCCTCCTTCCCATGGATTCGTTCATAAGAAATGAAATCCAACACTTCACATGGGAGGTCTCCTCCATTAAGCCGGCAAGTATGCCTCTAAATTATCACTTCCCAGTTGGCAAACCAATCAACAACTTGGTTTTCCTCTCTAAACACGTGGGATAAATGAACCTTATCAAAGGTGTTCAAAGGGAGTCAGTTTCCTCAACCATATTATCTATAGTCCATGATGGATGATGTTTCAAGTTAAGACAGTTGAGAATGTTGTGCGAATCACCTTCTAACCAAAGTTTTTTGATTCCCATGTCATGAGATAATTTAGTCACTTGGAGGGCTACATTAGCTTCCGTGTAGTGATTGGTTTGTGTGCCCAATGGAAGGCAGACAACATCAATGCCCTCTCTGAAGTAATTTATATTTACACCACCACTTCCCGCCTTTCCAGGGTTACCCTTGGCCGCACCATCGAATATGGCTTTGGCTCATCCTTCTGGAGGATAGCTCTAGGTATAGTGTTGTCTTTTATCTATGGTCTTCAAGGGATTAGCATCCTCTAAACCTATAAAAGGATTAGTATTCCCACAAATAACAAAATTTTCCAAAAGAACATGGTGTATCTTTTCATATACAATTTTGGGATTGACACTACAGTCCCTAAATATGTGGTTATTGCACTCTTTCAAAATGCCCCAGCAAAGGTGAGGAAGAACCCATGACCAAATTTTGTGAAAGGTAGTATTTTTGAAGGGCAAGGTCCAATGGGTGAAGACATCCTTTACAGAGAAAGGGAAGCACCAATGCAATCCAAAAAGAGATAGGAAATACTGCCAAACAGACCTAACAAAGGTGCAATGGATAAAGACGTGGTCCACAGACTCAGCTTGGCTCTGACACAAAACACACCTATTGGGATTAGGGATGCCATGCTTGATAAGGTTATCAAAAGTGAAAATGCAGATTTGAAGTAAAAGCCAGTAAAACAAATTGATTTTTGGGATAAGGCTAGGTAACCAGGCTTTAGACCATAAAGGGGTAGCCTCTAGATGTAATTGAACAGAGTAGGTTGATGCCATACTAAAAGATCTGTTAGGGGATCCTTCCCAGATCATAGCATCCTGATTTTGAGAGAGGGAAATAACATTCAGAGAAGTGAGTAATGGATAAAGCTCCTGGGAAATGGAGGACATATCCACCCAAGAATTACCCATTCTGTAATTACAAACTCTATCCCTGAAAATTAAGGTGCATTCCTCCTTCCAAGAATTAAAGTAGTCTATATCTTTCAGGGGCCCTGGCAGAATCCAGTTGTCATTCCAAAAGATAATATTGTGACCATTTCCAGTTTTCCATTTCTCTTTTGACTTGGCTAGGTCTTTGGAATTAAGAATTCCATTCCAGATACAAGAACCATTCAGGATATCATCACTGTCAAAGAAAGAATTCAAAGAAGCATTGGACAAGTATTTTTCCTCGATGAAATCCCTCCATTCCACTTTACCATGAAAAATCCTCCAAATCTACTTGGCTTGAAGCGCTTTATTGAAAGGCCTAATCATCCTAATACCCAGACCCCCATACTTTTTTGGGAAACAAAATTTTTCCCAAGCAATCAAAGGGATGCATCTCTACTCTTCCACCTCAAACCAAAGGAATCTCCTTTGGATTTTTTCTATAGATTTAGCCACTTTAGTCAAGATAGAAAAGAGGCTAACAGAATAAGTGGAAAGGTTTTGAAGAGTGGTCTTGACCAATTAAATCTTGCCAGCTTGACTGAGAGGCATATTGTTATCATAGTTACTTAATTTAAAAGTAGTAAGCTTACCAATCAATTTATCAAGAGAGACAATATCAAATATTCTCAATTATTGTATAGCACAAAGTCTAATGGCATAAGAATGTAGAAATGTTCTAAGCATTTTAATTACCACATCACCTTCTTCAATTTTACCATTGAAAACTTTGATAGCACCAGCTGCTTCCTTTATCCTTTAACCATATTGAGCTATGTTCTAACCTTCCCCTATTTTCATGTCATCATATCCTCCCTTCAAGCTGTCTACCCTAGCTTTTTGCACATGTCTGTCTCCACTGTAGATTAGCTTCAAATTTTCCCAAACATCAAAGGCAATCTCAATTCCATGAATTCCAACATGCTTAGTATCAGACAAGGCACTTACAATTTCTTCCACTTATTATATGATCTCTTGTTGCTCCTTTAGTTGATCTGCATTAAGAGGCCCATTAGGAACTATATATTTTGTTACCACTTGATACTAGTATTGTGGTCCCATGCCTTTCAGATAAATCTTCATCTTTTCACTTCATATTGTGTAGTTTTCTCTTGTGAAGTCATGACCTTACTTATTCACCATTAGATCTTTTCATCAAGCTTCTAAGCTTTACCACCAAGAGAACCTAGGATCTGGTACCAATTGTTAATACTATAAGGTCAAAGATTACAGAGAGGTGGGTGAATCATTAATCTATCATATCTAAAACTTTTCACAATTCATTCAACACATTTAGAACATTCATCAACTTTTACCTTATGCAACACAAAACAATGAAATAAGTGAAACCATCCAAACATGCAACACAACAACACCGGTATTTTATCGTGGAAATCCTTAGTTAGAGGGAAAAACCATAGTGGGAATTAATACCCACAAGTAATTGCACTCTTTTGAAATGCACATTGTTAAAGCTCTAGCCCTGTTAGGAGCAGACCCTTTTAGGAGTCACCTGGTTAAGCGATTTACCTATGGCCCTGTTAGGAGTAAGCTTGTTAAAGGATTTAAACCCTAGTTAAAGAGTCACCTGGTCAAAGAATTTACAAATCAGACTTGTTAAAGTCTACCCAGTTTAGGGATTTTATTAAGAAGCTCTTAGGATTCAACAATTACAATGATCTGGTTGTAGCATGCCTCCTCTTCTTTTTCAAATTACCAATTAAGCACAATACTTCTCCTTGCAGACAATCTTCTT
>MU224075.1:1074875-1087969 GCA_018584345.1 Thuja plicata | reverse complement strand
TTTAATGACATTTGACTTCAAGGAAACATTGTTTTTATTCATCGTGTCCACATTAATAAGTGTCAGAATTAATATATTAAATTGTATGCAAAAATATAGCTCATACCTAAATATTTTAGGCTTTAGTGTGTTGCATTGAACTTTAAAAAAAACATAATATTTCTCTATTAACATGTGATGAGTTCCATAGGTTCAATATTAAATGAATACAGGTATTTAAATTTTGATATTTAGTATGCATATGTAATAATTAAAATAGGTAGAAAATTAAATGAATAATCGTATTATTGGTTCTTGGAATTCGATGCTTAATAAGCACATGTGATAAGCATCATCGATATTAATTATTGGCTCATGGAATCTGATATATATTAGGCACATGTGATAATTATCATAGGTCCACTACTAAATGAATGATTTTTTAATAGTCTCTGAAATTTGATGCTTAATTCTTAATGTATATAAAACTCTTCTTTAATGAGAGTGGAAATGAACAATCCTTTTAATTATCTTTGAAATTTGATGTTTATTATTTTAATGTATATACAATTCCATATAAATGAGTGCAGATAAGTGAAGACTTTGAATTAAATACAATTTTTAAATATGTTGTGCTCCACTAAATTAGCCTTCTTTGAAGAGTCCTTACAAGCCACGGATGAAATATTTAAATATGTTGTGCTTCACTAAATTAGATTTCTTTGAAGAGGTCTTACAAGCCACACCACATTAATCTAAATGTCATAATAAATAAGTCAAAAACAATATCTAGTTTGATTACTTCAAAGCTATTTGCAATAATATCTAACCTCTATGATAATAATAGTGATTAACGACTAAAAAATTGCAAGAAATATACAAAATTCACTACTACAAGATAATGTGTTTTAAGATAATTATTTGAGACAAAAAATTATTATTGTTTTAGTTTTTTCTTTTTTTACCTTATTACTCTATTTTAATTTTTTCATCTCTCAACCTACATAATGAAATATGTACAAAATAAAATAAACTGGGAAAGTAATTTCATCCCACGACTTGAATGTTTACTGACTGACCTGAGCTCAAAATTGATAAATCTAGTATTCATGGCTTTGGTCCTACAAAGGTCATTCACAGGGGCGCTAGGTTGACAAACCACTAGAGATGTGTAGAGATGATCATGGTGTTAATGAGATCCAACATTTTATGGATGATTTATCTTGTTCTTGGAAAACCTTTGAGATTACACAAGGATATTGGTTGGGGTCTTGTGGGATTTCCTCCTCTTTTAATTATGGAAGAAGAAAAAGCCGATCTAGTAAGCTTGGGGAAGAATATCTCTAGTTGGGCACTGGTATTGGGTTTTCTTCAAACCCTAAGTTTTATTTGTAAAGAGATACAATTTGGCTGCAAAAAGGATCTCGATTTTCTTTTAAAAATAGGATCCCCACTAGGTTATTAAAATTCAGTAAAATCCTACTCCAAAATGAAAAAAATCAGTCTTCAAAATAGGGGATGTGGAAAAATATATTCGAACATAAATAAAATCGATCTTCAGAAGCGGGAATGTAGAAAATTAAGAAGATTTCTGATTTGGATACCAAAGAGATCAAATACTGGGAAATATAGGAACAAGGGCTTCAGGTACATAACCACCAAGAGGAGAATAAGGTATGGAACATTGCTTCTTGCATTAAAATTGAAAAAGGCCCTCTTAGCTTTGAGGCTAGAGGTTTACATTCACAAGTGAGTGGGTGTAAATGTTATCTCCAATTTTTAAGCCTCTTTTTCTTTTTATTTTAATTATTCAAAGCTCTCTTCGTTACCTATGTTCGATCAAATTCATAATCTTCTTTTAAGTTATTGTCTATACATTATTATTATCACACTAATACTTTCTTCCGAGCTCCATTTCATAATAAAAACAAAATTGTATTATGATCGTCATCACTAGAAAAATATAATGTTGAATGACATGAGCCTACAAAATTAATTCATCCCTTTCTGTAGGCAAAAAATGAGCTCCAAACACACAAACTTCTATTCGCCTTTTACTATAATTATATTTTAATTTTGTTCTCAACTCTATCACTACAGAAATTGAACCTTAGAATATAATTTTATTAATTTCAAGTTCTACAATTAAATAAGATAATATGGTTTTTTTAATATTTTGAAGGTTGTTTATTTTAGAGTAATAAGTTATTTCACTTATTAATTAAATCATTTTGATTTGATTATTAAGTCACTTATTATCTCTAGTTTACTTAAACTAAACTTAAGGCATATAATAATTAATTTTTTTATTAATTATTATCATCCAACCTAGATATTTTCCTTTTAGGTTTTTGATCGCCTTTGTAAGGTTTGATCTCATTGTATTTTAGTTATTCCCTCTCTAAATGAATATTTCATCTTCCAGAGCATTCTTTGTTGTGTCTCCATTCTCTTATTTTGTGACAGGTTTCTGCTGTAGTGGATCTTGGTGTATGAATTCTATGAATTCTAACATGGTAATAGAGCCTTGTTGTTGCAACCCATTCTTGAGCTTTTGAAGGATTTTTGGAGCTCTGGGGGTTTCAATTTACACAGGTTTCTTTGTGTGGATATGGGGGAGCTTATTTTTGGAGCACTTTGAGCACAAATTGACCTCATGTTTGCATCCAAAAGGCCAAAAACCCCTATTTTCATATAAGGCATGTCCAGTTTTGATACAATTGAAATCTGAGGAAAATTTTTTTTACTTGTACGATCTTTTTTGGGGAACATTTTATGAGGCAGACAACAAAAATTAAAAAAAATATCAAAAAAATCAAGTTTTAAATGATGTTTGGTATTTTATGAGGCAGACCACTCGCCCACCAGCATTGTTGGCTCCCTTGTTGAGTGGCATGCAAAAAAATTACTAGAGGTTTTAAGACCCCGAGGGCTAAATGTTTTTTTTTCTTTGGCCCTTCTTTGAACCCCCTTCACAAAAATGGGTGTAACTTGAACAAACAGAAGCATTTTTGGGCCAACGAGATATTGTTGGAAAGATGATTCCAAGATGGAGACTTTGGTATAGGTTTGATTTTTCAGAGTTATCTACTTCATTTCATCTTTTTCCACTCAAAGTGAGGGCTTCTTTTATGCACTCTTCTGCCTCAAGAATGTGCATAGAAACTCCATTTTTTGTTCAGGAATAAGCATTGGAAAAATCTTGGTGAGCTCTCTTTAGATCTGAAGTTTATTTTTTGATTGATTTGATGAGGTATTTTCTCATTCATTTTCAAGGATTTCTTTCACTGAATCCCCTTATGTATTTTCAGTTTGTAATGGGGTTTGGTATTTCTCTATGTGGGGGGTGTTTTTTTCTTGTTTTCTATCATTTATTATAAAAAAAACAAGAACACTCAAAAATACAAAATACAAACCCTTCTACATCTTCTATCTAGTTCTGAAAGATAACTAATAATTAAACAATCAGAGCAATGCAACAATGATATATTCAACATTAGTTGAGCTTCTCACTCCACATAATTTTAATTTGTGGAAATCTCATATGTCAAGGCTTCTTAGGTCGTGAAGGTCATGGTCTTGTTTGGATGCCATTCAACTAGTATTGACTTGCACTTACGAGATCATGAAACATAAGAACAAGATGTATAAGGCCATGGGTGTGATTTCTCAGCATGTTTCATAAAGTTTACTCTTTCATATTGATGGTTATGATACTCCTCTTGATATGTGGGAGAAGTTTCAAACTTTGGATTTATTGATGAAATTCAAATCTATCAGGTCTATCTTATAGGGTTGTGAAAATAATAAGATAGATCCAAAGTAAATTTAGTTGATTCTTTCTAAGCTTCATGGTCCCTTTTAGACATTTTATCCTACCTTCCATTTTACCATGGATACTTTGTGTGCATGATTTACCATGCCTACATTTGATGTGTTCTCTAATCATTTGACTCGTGAGCATGCAAATTTATCTCAACTTGATTCTCTCACAGGATAAAAGACCTAAGCATTGGTTTCCCAAACATCTATGGAGAAATCGACTCCAAACTGAAGCCAAAGAAAGATTTAGAAGGAAATGAGAGTTAATCCAATCCACCTCCTAAGTATGATTCAAAACCACATTCCCATCCCAAGGAATGAAAATATTCAAAGTCTAGCAAGTCTTCTTCCAAGACTACAAAGAAAATAGATGATCTTGAAGTTTATATAGAAAGGAAGGACATCTAGTTTCCAGGTGTTGGAAATGGTTAGAGGCTTTAGTGGAACCCATGCAGCAACATCATATAACCTCACCTCATCCATCTTCCTCTTCCATAGGAAAATAACATACTCTTTCTACACAAGCTTTTTCTTCTAGATCCGCATGGATTATTGATTCAGGTTCTTCTCACCACATGTCACACACTCAGTAGCTAGTCACCGGACTTGCATCAAATCATATTTTACATATTGTTGGTGGTGACTTTGTATAGCTTGCAGTTATAGGTTCTGATATTATCTCATTCTCAGGTGGTTGTCTTCAGGATGTTCTTCTTATTCCTGACCTTTCGAAAAACCCCCTTTCTATTTATCAGGTTTTCCATTCTGGATCTAGAAAGATAGTTGAGTTCTCACCAAATGATGTGGTTATTTGAGACCTCCATGATCTAGATAGGATTGTGGTTACTGGCAGTGTCGATCCTTAGTCTCTCCTATACAATTTTTATGGCTTTGAGAGCTCAAATTATTTTGGGGTCTCTCTTGTGGCATATGTAGATACAAAAAGAAGAGTTTGGCATGAGTGTTTTGTGTTGGTAAACAGATTTTTCTTCTTTTATACTCCTTATATTTGCCCAATTTATATTAAAGAACAACTTTAATCAACAGTTGGGAAATTGTTTTTGAGAATATCTAGTTTCCCTCCGAATTGAGGTACAACTCCCTATGTGAAAAATATTCAATGAATTTTGTTTCAATTCTAATCCCTACTGCAAGTATGTTCTTAACCAGAGAATAGTAGAGGAAACCGAGTTCCACCCAGGCAAGTGAAATCTCAGGCAGGATTTAAATGCAGAGATGTTATGTTGATGATTTCCACAATCTTATGAATCTCATAACATAACAATATGAAAATGCAAAGTATGCAAGTGTGACTATGCAAATGACTTATGAAATGCAAATTATGAAATGCAGATGAAGTATACTAATGCAATTTCACAACCAGTTATAACTCTCTGATTATTCTACTAATTGGCTAAACTGAAAACAATAAAACAAAACTCTGTTCATTCATCATTCCCAATTTAACACAATTAAACAACATTAGGTACAGTTGGACAGAAAATAAATGGCACTAGACTTGATTGTCTCTGCAATCAGCTTCACACCATAATTTTCCGACCTTTACATTGATTTCCTTCACAGTATTTATAGAGTTTACATACAATGCTTACTGGAAATGATTCAACTTCCAGAATACAAAAAGACAGGGCATAAAGAGAGAACATCTCGATGATAGAATTTGAAAAGCCAATCGCTGACATGGGAATAAGAAAAGACATCATAACTGTGACACTTCAATTTGAATCCTTCATCTTCTCTTTAATGACATCTGTCGAGTCAAATCCATTAGGCTACGGGGTCAAATAACTGCTTATGTTTTTCACATGTTTGATGCTATTCAGTTTTGATTTCAACCTCAAATGGTATCGAGAATCCTCATCTTTATCTTGAACTCGGGCCTTTAATTCAATTGGCGGAAAATCCCAAACTGAATGCTTCCGGCGGAAAATACCAAATTAGCTTCTCCATTGCGGAAAATTGGAAAAGGGCTTCTCCTTTTCGGAAAATTGGAAAAGAGCTTCTCCTTTTCGGAAAATTGGAAAAGAGCTTCTCCATTGCAGAAATTTGCAACTTGGCTTCTCTTCGTGGAAAATGCATGAGGGAGGTGCAAAACCCACAATATGTGAAAAACTTTCTTTGCGGGAATCGCACCTAGTAGGTGCAATTTCCGCATAATGGAGAAACCACTACCTGTCTTTCCGCACGTCATTTTTAAGTGCGCGGGCTTCTTAACTTAAAGAACATGCTTTATTTGATCTCTTAAAACAATAATATTCTTTTTTAATAAATTGGGCCCACCTTATTATAACTAAGCTTGCGGAAAATCACCAGAGAGGTGTGAAACCCGTACAGTGCAAAGTTCTTCTTTGCGAAAAATCACTAGAGAGGTGCGAAACCCGTGTAGTGTAAAATTCTTCTTTGTGGAAAATCACCTAAGAGGTGCGAAAGCCACCATGGAGTAGCCGAAATTGAGAAACTCGTCATCTTATAACTTCCTCATTTTAGCACCAAATTGCACGTTGTTTTCACTGTTGGGTTCGTGAAGACTTAAAGAATTGATCCATGCCAGTCTTCAATTTGTACCTAGCCTGATATATTCAACTGAAAACTTTATTTCTCTACCACAAATGGATTGTTTACACTGTGATATGAATTAGAATCCTGAATGATTCAATGCTAGTTCTATTATTACTTCCATTACATGAAGAATCTTTCTTAATTCTTTTGAATGTCTGAAACTTATGGCTCCCAAACATCATTCCATCTGCTGAAAAGATCATCAATTGGAGCACCATTTTCTTTGCTAGGTTGGGATCTACAACCTACCTAAATATGAAAAGACCTCAGAACAACCCGCCCGGCTAAGAGAAGGAAAGGAAATGACAGGGAAACCCGACAAAGATAGCCTACCTAAGAAAGACTTAGACCTAGACTCAGACTGAGCAGACTGACTATGACTTCAAAATCCTCCACTTTGACAGCATGGGTACAGGATGAAAAGTGGGGCAACAGCTGGCTCCAACTGGGGACTTAAACATTCCTATGTTTAAGTAATGAATCTTGAATCTCTGGTTTCAGACAAGAATAAAAAAAAGGCAGCAACACAACAAAATTGAACAAGGGAAATAAAGTAGCAAGGAAACTAACGCACACTAAGAAAGAGGGCAAACTGAACTAGGAAACAAACACTAGAACAAAACAAAACTATAGTACAAAATAGGGGATACCTGTTTTCAATTGATCATTTCATATAATTTTAGATCTTGACCATTATAGGTCAAGGGAAGCACCTCTCCATTTGGATATGCCAGCTTGAAAGAATTCTTCTCAAATTCCTGGTGGATAGTATAAGGACCTTTCCATAATGTTTCAAACTTTCCGTGCATTCCCTTGGGAGCTCTCCTCTTATCCCATAGTAACACAAGATCTCCAACCATGAACTTACGGGGCCTAGCTTTCTTGTCAAACAACTTCTTCACCTTCATTTGATGCTGAGTGATATGATCCACCATTCTTTCCCTTTCTTCTTCTAGTATTCTCAAATACATGATTCTCTTCTCCAAACCGTCCTTATAAATGTCATCTTCAATGACTATCCTCAATTTACAGGTTGCCAACTCCAGCGGTAGCGGAAGGCTTGCCTCAATTCCATACACTAGCTCAAATGGAGATATCCCAATTTCTCTCTTTGGAGTTACTCTATCAGCCCATAGTGCTTCATGTATCTTTTTGTGCCAATTTTTATGATTGTCTAACACCAATTTATTAACAATATTAATCAAGTTCTTATTACTTGATTCTGCTTGACCATTTCCTTGTGGGAAATAATCAGATGAATGGCTGATTGAGATACCATACACAAAACAAAAATCAGTAATTTCAATAGATGAAAAGTAAGCAGCGTTATCCATTACCAATTTATGAGGAACTCCAAACCTTACCATAATATTCTCCTTTATGAATTCACATACTACCTCAGAAGTGGTATTCTTGGTTGCTTTAGCCTCAACCCATTTCGTGAAGTATTCAGTAGCTATAATTATATAAGAATTCCCTGCACTAGACGCTAGATTTATTGGACCTATGAAGTCAAGACCCCACTGCTGAAATGGACCATCTATGATAACTGGTTTTAACGGAAGTGCTGCTAACTACGGTTTGCCGGAAAACATTTTACACTTTTCACATTTAGCCACCCAATGATATGCATCTCTAAACATGCCAGGCCAGTAATAACATTGCCTCAAAAATTTAAAAGCTGTAACTGAAGAAGAAAAATGTCCTCCACAAGCCTCGTCATGAAAAGTTTTCAGCAACCGCTCCTGTTGTTGTTTATCGACACCTCAAAAACGTGCCATCAATTGATCTCTTGTAAAGTTTATCTTCCCAAATCACATATTTAGCAGCTTTTAATTTTAAATCCCTTCTTTGTTTGGCTGTCAACCCTTCTGGACATTCTCCATAAGTTAGGAAATATGCAATATTTTCAAACCAAGGATCTTGGAGACTTACATTTAAAACYAGTTGATTYGYTGCCRGTTCTTCTTCTTCCAAATTCTCTGCTATGGCTTTACATAATGCATTTCCTCTGACCAATTTTGCAGGMTTAATYTCAATATCATATTCTTGAGTTTTRGMAACCCATGAACCTCTATTATTGCAGCCAACATCTTGCTGCGTTAGAATACTTTTCACAKCAATATCAGGCACAAAAATCAGAGAATGTGAATGCAARATATAAAAACAAAAATTCTTCAATGCTTTCACTACAGCATAYGCATGTTTCTYTGATTGTGAGTATTTTAATTCATRCTCYTTCAAAGGTATACTCATGAATGCTATTGGCGCYTRAATTCCTTCTTTATTTTCYTGCATCARAATYGCAGACAATGTRTGCTCTGAGGCGTAGCAATATATAATGAAATCTTTTTTATAATCCGGATGACTTAAGACTGGTGCATTAGCAATTGCTTCCTTGATTTCCTTGAAAGCATGTTTTCCCTGCTCATTCCATTTAAAAACAACATTACCTTTCATCATATCTATGATACATTTGGTAATCTCTGAAAAATCAGGGACAAATCTTCTAAGAAAATTAACTTGGCCAAAGAAAGATTTGACAGCAGTCTTATTTGAAGGCAAACTTAATCTCTGAATAGCTTTCACATGCTCCGAATCAATTCTTATTCCTTCCTGTGACACAATATGACCCAATAGTTTTCCTTCCGTTACAAAAAATACTGATTTCTTTGGATTTAGAGATATACCATGCTCCCTGCATCACTGCAACACCTTTTTCAAATCATCTATGTGATCTTTCCTCTTCTTAGAAAATTATGTTAAGTCATCAAGGTAAATCACAGTTATTTTGTTCTTCATATCAGCAAATGAAGCATCCATACCTCGCTAAAAAGTAGCACCAGCGTTAATTAAACCAAATGGCATTCTGTGATACGCAAAGGTACCCCAAGGAGTTGTAAAAGCTATTTTGTGTTGATCTTTCTTTTCTACTTCAATTTGATTGTATCCGGAAAAGCCGTCCAACATAGACATCATCTCAGCTCCAGCCACTGTCTGTAGTAAGTGATCCATGTTCGGCAATGCATAATTATCTTTCAAAGAAGCTTGGTTTAAATTCTGAAAGTCAACACATATTCTGATCTCACCATTTTTCTTTCTTACAGACACAATATTTGCAATCCATGTAGAATGATGTATTGGGTAAATAAATCTAGCTTTCAACATTTTATCAATTTCTTTGTAAATGGCGTCTGCTACCTTTGGATTATAACATCTCTATTTTTGTCGAAAAGGTACAGCATCTGGTTTCAGAGGAATTGTGTGTTTGAAATTTCCTTTCATAAAGCTTTTTAAATCTTCATAGCTCCATGCAAAGACGTCTTGGTATTATTGAAATAACTTCTTTGCCTTTTCTTTTTCTTCCAGCGTACAACATTTGCCGATATTTATCATTTTGGGATTCATATCTGTCCCAATATTTATATTCTCAAATTCTCCTGTAGTTGGCCCCTTCTCTGCTCTTTTCTTCTTCACATATATATCATGCCAATTAAAGAGCTTTTCTAGAGACACAAAATAAGATGGAATTGTATTACTTTTTAATTGTATGATCTCTGAATTTTTATGTTTATCTTTTTCTATAGGATCATCCAGACCATTAATTCCTTCTTCTTCATCAAGGCCCTTAGCATTCTCTAAAAACAACTGCAGATTTTTATCATCATTAAAAACTTGCCAGTCTTCTATATTGTCTGGTATTGATGGCCTGTAATTGACTTCAATCTGATATTTCTTATCTTTAAAATCCAGGTGAAGAAGTAATAAGGATGCTGATACAGCCAAAGAGTCTGCTTTCATATTCATTTCTCTAGGGACAGAATTTATAGAAAATGCATCTAATGTTTCAATTTCATCCCAGACTATGTTTCGGTAATTTTTTAACTTATGATTTTTCACTGAATACTGACCTCTCACTTATTTTACAATCAACTCTGCATCACCTTGGGCTTTTAGAATTTTAATGCCTCTTTCCTTAGCTGCTATGATGCCAAGAAGTAATGCCTCATATTCAGCACTGTTATTGGTGTTATTAAATTCTAATTTAAATGCTAGAGGCTCTAATTCACCAGTTGGAGAAATTAAAACAATACCAGCACCTGAACCGGATGATGAGCAACTTCCATCAAATTCTAGTGTCCAGATTTGTGTTTCTTTTCCAGGATCTTCAGATTCTGATTTTTCCAATCCATTTTCCACAGCGTCATTTTCTGTATAGAGCATGTAATTACCAAACTCCAACTCTTGATATAAAATTTGGGCCTTTGGATTATCTGACTTTTGAACTATAAATTTAGCTTTCTCCTCAGGTTCCAATTTCACTCTTTTGTTACCAATGGGAATTGTTTCTTGGAACCAATCCAGTTTGATCTCTCCACCTAAATCCCTGCAAAAACTTCTTCTCAACAACAGGCCATAACTAACTAGAATGTTTGCAACTAAAATGGTTAGAAGTATTCTCTTTTCTGGATATGTCGCCAATGCAACCTGTAGGTCTTTGATTTGTCCTACCAAACTCACTTGTTTAGCATCCATGGCGTAACATCTGGCATTGGCTTTAGTAAGAGTTAAGCCTAGAGCTTTAGCCACTGTATATGACATCACATTATCTGAAGCTCCGGAATCAATAATACAATTGCTTAACTTCCATCCATTGATAAATAATGAAACATAAAATGGTTCTGGTTTTTGTCCGGGAGAAGTGGCTAGGACAGAATTTTCAACTTCATTGAAAAGGTTTGCAGTCAATGTTTCATCCTCAAATTCAGAAGTTGCAGCGTGATTTAATTCAATATTTTCATCTTTACAATGCTCAATAAATATTTTTAACTCATTGGGATGTAATATAAGATAATCAATGGCAGAAATCTGAATTTTAGAATCTTTGCAAAACTGAATAAAGTCAAAGGAATTGCACTCCTTACCGGATTGCAAAGTGTTGACTCCTTGATTAATATCCTGCATTTTAGGTGCTGGTTGACTTTTCTTTGCTGGAACATCTTTCAAATCAACAAACGCCTTTTCTTTTTGTCCTCTAGTGAGCACATTATAAGTGTGTCCATTAATAGTGGCATAACATTCTCCCTATTTTTCTGAGTCTGATTCATACTCTAAAAATAAATTTCCAGAGTCGCCATTTGAGCATGTTTTAGCCTCATCACTGGATAGGGGAGAATTGGGCTCATTAGTAATCAAAAATTGCATTCTACTGATCACATCTGGACAACTTTCACTGTCATGATTAGTGGTTAAGTGAAGTACACATCCATTCACTTTTATAGGTGGAGCTTCTATTGCTAACCTCTGCTATAATCCAGGCAATTGTAAAGGTTTGTTACTATTTTCTTGCTCTGAAAAATTCCTTTGAAATGGATTATTAAATTTTGGAAGTTGTCTTTTCAAAGTAATAATTTCATTAGATAACTTCTAAATCATTTCTTTTGATGAAGTGGTTCCACTAGTGCTGGCTTTATTCTTAATTTCTCGCTTCCACCTTCCTTTAGATATCATGTCATCTTCTAACTCTAAAGCGGTGGTCTGAGTTGCCTCTAAATCTGCAGGTCTAGATCTTCTTAATTTAAAATTAATCTCAGGAGGCATAGCGCTGATGAAAAATGTTTTCAGATTACCCACTATGGGTCTATTTGCTACTGGAATTCTATTTGCAATTTTATTGAAGCTGGCAACAAAATCTCTCATGCTCATGGAAGGTAATTTCTTCGCTGAAGTCAGTTGAGCCACCAAAGTGTGCTCATCTTCAGCAGTTTTTAAATGATTTTCAAAAGCTGTTCTCATGGTATTCCAACTCGTAATAGTTCCATCCGTTAAGTGATAAAACCAATCTACAGCCGCTTCAGTAAGAGTTTCAACAAATAATCTGACTACAACATCTTCATGAATGACTCCCAAACTATTTATGGCTGTGAAAAATGCTTTTATATGTTCATCCGTATTAACTTTCCCATCTCCTGCAAATTTAGGTATATTCTTCTGGGAACTAGCAGGAAGAGGATGATAGACTGCGAAATTGAGTGGCCCAGTAGCAGCTGCCCAAGGTGTAGCCATATTCGGTTGATTTTGCAAAGGAAATTGTGGAAAATTTATAACTTGTGGGGGAACAACCCCGTGCAAAGTTAATACTTGACAAGTTGTGGAGAACGAATTTACTATTTTTGGTGGTGATGAAGGCCTACTTCTAGATTGACATCCACCTTTACGACAAGGTACCTCTAACAAGGGAAATCCAAGTGCTTCTAAATTTTGGAAAGTTGGATCCTTATCACCTTTTTCCTTATCACTCCTTAAGTATCTGGATTGCTCCAGAGTGACTAATTACCAGGGCTGTTTGTAATTCACTCCCTGATCTTCTTTCAAGCTCTATGTATATTTTCAAATGCTTTCTGATCATGTGACTATTTTTCCTTCCCCAGCGGAGTCACCAAAAATCTGTTGGTAAACAGATTGTTCTTCTTTTATACTCCTTATATTTGCCCAATTTATATTAAAGAACAACTTTACTCAACAGTTGGGAAACTGTTTCTGAGAATATCTGGTTTCCCTCTAAATTGAGGTATAGCTCCCTATATGAAAAATATTCAATGAATTTTGTTTCAATTCTAATCCCTACTGCAAGTATGTTCTTAACCAGAGAACAGTAGAGGAAACCGAGTTCCACCCAGGCAAGTGAAATCTCAGGCAGGATTTAAATGCAG
>MU224075.1:1062009-1074118 GCA_018584345.1 Thuja plicata | reverse complement strand
ATTGGAAAAGAGCTTCTCCATTGCGGAAATTTGCAACTTGGCTTCTCTTCGCAGAAAATGTATGAGGGAGGTGCGAAACCCACAATATGTGAAAAACCTTCTTTGCGGGAATCGCACCTAGTAGGTGTGATTTCCGCATAATGGAGAAACCACTACCTGTCTTTTCGCACATCATTTTTAAGTGTGCGGGCTACTTAACTTAAAGAACATGCTTTATTTGATCTCTTAAAACAATAATATTCTTTTTTAATAAGGTGGGCCCACCTTATTATAACTAAGCTTGCGGAAAATCACCAGAGAGGTGTGAATCTCGCACAGTGCAAAGTTCTTCTTTGCAAAAAATCACCAGAGAGGTGTGAAACCCGTGCAGTGTAAAATTCTTCTTTGCGGAAAATCACCTAAGAGGTGCGAAAGCCTCCATGGAGTAGCCAAAATTGAGAAACCCGCCATCTTATAACTTCCTCATTTTAGCACCAAATTGCACGTTGTTTTCACTGTTGGGATCATGAAGACTTAAAGAATCGATCCATGCCAGTCTTCAATTTGTACGTAGCCCGATATATTCAACTACAAACTTTATTTCTCTACCACAAATAGATTGTTCACACTGTGATATGAAGTAGAATCTTGAATGATTCAATGCTGGTTCTATTATTACTTCCATTACATGAAGAATCTTTCTTAGTTCTTTTGAATGTCTGAAACTTATGGCTCCCAAACATCATTCCATCTGCTGAAAAGATCATCAATTCGAGCACCATTTTCTTTGCCGGGTTGGGATCTACAACCTACCCAAATATGAAAATACCTTAGAACAACCCGCCCAGCTAAGAGAAGGAAAGCCAATGATAGGGAAACCCGACAAAGATAGCCTACCTAAGAAAGACTTAGACCTAGACTCAGACTGACCAGACTGACTATGACTTCAAAATCCTCCACTTTGACAGCATGGGTACAGGATGAAAAGTGGGGCAACATTTTGGCCATGTCAATTAAAGATACCTATAGAAGATTAGTACATAGACACTTTTGATTAGGCTTCCTCTAATTTCCAATACTGATGGTGTATATCAAGGTTGTGCTCTTGGAAAATATCACAGGGATCTTTTTCCTATAGGTCGAGCCACTTGTGATAAGGCACCCTTGGATTTGGTATACAATGATCTCATGTCATATCTAACTCCTTCATTTTCACAGTCCCACTATGTTCTCACTTTCATTGATGACTTCTCGATGCATATTTGGGTGTACTTTGTCAAGTACAAGTCTAATGTATTTGATACATTTCATCTCTTCAAGAAGACATTTTTGGAGAAGCAATATGGTATTTCTATCAAGAGGCTACACACTGACAATGGGAGGAGTATGTGAATTAGGATTTCAAGGATTTTTTCATTGAGCATGGTTTACAATATCATTTGATAGTTCCACGCCCCTCAACCGAATGGTGTTGATGAGAGAAAGAACAAAACATTATGGGAGATGGCCAATTGTATGCTTCAGTCTTTTTCTATGCAACCTTCCTTTTGGGTTGTCAAATTCAATGGTACCAACTATATTTAAAATTAGAAGCCTCATAAGGAATTATGATATGACTCCCGACGAGGCTTGGTCTCAGATAAAGCCTGGTGTTTCCATATTATGAGTTTTTGGTGATGACATGTAACTGATTGAATGTTTGACTATATTAAGTTGAAGATGATGCAAGACAATTAAATCAGTTAATGGTTTGTGTTGTCATTGATGTCAACTTGATATCATTTGTATGGTCATATACATAATGCCAAAGACTTCAGAGAATCAATGGAATAAAGTTTATGCTTTCAGAAATACATAAAAGTCAAGTATTCACCAAGTGACAGACTACACCGGCAAAGTGCACACCATCGGTAAAGACAGAGATAAAGTCACAGTGATGCCTGACAAGCAGAAAGTGTTGCCCGATGAAGCAGAATCAAAGGATGCCCAATGAGCTAAAAATAGTGTTGCCCAATGAGAAAGATCCAATGATGTCCAATGGATGGAGATCCTGAAGCTAACTGAAGCGACACCAATGAAACTAGTAGTTGTCACCGGTGATGAACTACAGAGTTGACCAACAAAATAGAGAGATCAGAAAATGACAAAATATCTAGCTGGCAGAGCTAAAGGATAGACTTAACTGGTTATTTTATTTGTTTTATTCAAGCACAGTTAAGTAAATGATTTGTATAGTTGGAAAGATGATAACTACGAGATAAATCAGGAGTTAAAGCCATAAATCAATTTGGCTGGATTGTTTTTCATGCCAAGAATCAAGAATCAAGAACCTAGAATTAAGGTATATCATGTCTATATAAGAGACAAGCATAATTCATTCCCAAAGGAAAGCAATCAGATACTCGTGGGAGTGAAATAATAGAAGATGCTAAAGAAAAACTGATGAAGGATAAACTTCATGCAATCCTGATCAATCAAGCTGAGGGAGAGCTAAAGAATTCTGCAGACACTGACAAACAAAAAGGCATAGCATCACAAAGCAGAAAGAGTTAAGAACAAAGGAATGGAATTGATACATTGATCAGAAAGATATTGTAAGTAAGTAGATCTAAAAATCTGTAATTCAGTTGCATTAGAAACAGGTCAATTTGTTTCAGTTTAACCATTGAAGCATTAAGTCTCTTAACAGAGCAGGACTTTATATCCAAACAGATTACTAGAAGGTTGACTCATGATAGTAGCATTGGTCTTACCTTAAGCCTATTGACAGTCTAAGAAGGAGGCTGATTCAAGGAAGGTAGTAAGATTTGCATAAAGCCTATTGACAGTCATGAGGCTGATTCAGGGATGGTAGCGTAGATGCCAGATACTAAGTGACAACCTATGTATAAAAATCATCTACCAAGGTCACACTTAACCGTGTGTTTATAACCTTTACCAGGGTTGGCTCCTAATAGGGCTCACTTTAGAGGAGTGAAAATTTGGGGTACTGGTCCCAGTGGTTTTTCCCTTAATAGAGTTTCCACGTTAAAGTCCTTGTGTTATATGTGTATGGCTCATTACTTTATTGTTTTACATTCTACATATGCATTTATAGATTGATTGGTATTTTTTGCATATTTACTAAGTATCGATAAATATAATTTACTGCTTATCGGTTATTAAGGAGAATAAGGACAGACAAGGTAAACCGACAGACAGTTATTTGTTTCAATTATTTCAAGGCATGCATCTTTTAGGGAATTAATAATTAGAGAGGTATTGATTGGTGGATTAAATTGGATAATTTTTTGAGGCCACTGATTCACCCCCCCTCTCTTAGTTATTACTAACAATTGGTAGTGAGGCTTTAACATTTACTCCAGATTATCAAAGAAAATCTATGGAGATGAAGAGCTGACCACTCATATTTGTTGGTTGTTGTGAGGATGACAAGGCATACAATTTGTTTGATCATGATTCCTAAGAGGTCTTGTTTTGACAGTATGTCCAGTTTGATCAGTGCCCTTGTCTGATGGATTCTCCATCACCAATTTCTCCCTCACTATCTACTCCTCCATATTCATCTCTGGAGGAAATTGTTTCACTTGATGTTGGTGATGATGATGATGATGATGATGATGATGATGATGATGATGATGATGATGATGTTGATGATGATCCACCATATCCGCTACCACCAGTTGGTCTAATTTTTCCCAAGTGGGTTCATTTTATAGGTGATGCAAAAAGTTCTTTGGCAGGTGATCCTATAGATAAATGTACTCAAGCTCAAACATATGGTTCTATCCTTCTGAGTCATTCCATTTTGTATGACCCTTAGAAGTTTTCAAAGGTGACAGATCACGCAGAGTGGGATAGGGTTATGGATGAGGAGTATTCATGTCTGATGAAAAATCATACTTGGGATTTGTGTTCTCTTCTGAAAGGGAGAAATGTTTTTTGGTGTCAGTGGTTGTATCATACCACGTCTATTTTAGATGGTCCTATTGATAAGTATAAGGATTTCCTTCTTGTAAAGGGGTTTTCTCAGGTGGAGGGTATTGATTACTCTGAGACCTTTTCTCTTATTGCCAATATGAATTCTATTCACCTTGTACAAGTTCACTTATAGCTTCACAAGGTTTGAAATTTTTTAGATGGATGTTAAGAGTTCCTTCTTGCATGGGGACCTCTAGCAGGAAATATATATGGATCAGCCCCAAGATTTTACCTAGGAATCTTCCTTATTTTTCAGGATTAGACATCCATTATATGGTCTCAAACAAGCCCCTTGGGCTTGGTATGAGAAGATGGAACCTTTCTTTCTTTTTATACACTATACAAATTGTCATTTTGACCAAACAGTGTATCTTCAACATCAGGCGGTTGACATTGTCATACTTGTGCTATGTTGATGATCTTTTCATCATAGGTAGCTCATCCTCCTTGTTTCTAGAAATATACAAGGAGCGTTGATGGATTAGTTTGAGATGACAGATCTCAGTCTTCTACATTAGTTTTTGGGCCTACAGATTATTGAGTCTTCCGATGGGATTTGAATCTTTTAGTAGAACTATGTTCCCGACATGCTTCAAATATTTGACATGCTTTCTTGCAAGTCTATGCATACACCATTTCAATCTAGTGTTTTTTTGTCTTCCACTTTTCCTACAGCTTAAGTAGAATCCACTTTGTATAGATAGTTTATTAGCAGTTCATCGTACTTGACACACATCCATCTTGATCCTTCCTTTGCAGTTGGACTTGTCTCTCGGTTCTCTTCCATGATCTTCATCAAACTATTGGAAAGCTCCCAAATGTATTTTGTGGTATCTTCAGGGAACTACACATTATGGAATTCACTACACATAAAGTTCCCCACACATCATTGGCTTCACTAACTCAGATTGGGCTGGTGATGCTAATGATTGGAAGTTTACTTCTAGCTTTGTTATTTTCCTTAGTTCTAGTCCTATTAGATGGTCTTACAAGAAGAAGTGTGCTAGTGCATTATCATCTATAGAGGCAGAGTACCAAGCAATGATCTTATCTATTCAGGAAATTTTGTGGCTTTGTCAGTCGATGAATGAGTTATTGTTTCCTCTCTATAGTCCCAATATTATTTGGTGTGACAAATATAGTGTCATACATATTTCCCACAACCCAGTGGAGCATCTGTGTACCAAACACATTGCAATCCACATGCACTTCATCAAACAATTGATTTAGGATGGTGCTCTTATCTTTGAGCACATACGTACAAAGGATCAGGTTGTAGACATCTTCACAAAACCTTTAGCATCTTCGTGCTATCTTCAATTGCATGCTATGCTATGGGTGAAGGAAATTGTCCTCGGGGGCTCTTAGTGAGGAGATGCCTTTCTTCATGTTTTTTTTAGCATGCTTTTCCCATCTATTTTTGGAGTAGATTTTTTCCCATGTGGTTTTCTCTATTTCTCCACTTTACAAAGATTTGGATGTGATTGGGTAGTTGATCAGGCCATGCTGTCAGGACCCAATTTCCTACTTTCAGTAGCTATTACTAGTTTTGTAGCTTCTCACTAAGTTTGTCTTAAGATGAATGTTAGAGTAATAATTTATTTCACTTATTGATTTAATTATTTTGATTTAATTATTAAATCACTTATTATCTCTAGTTTACTTAAGAAAAAGTTTAGGGATATAATAATTAATTCTTTTATTAATTATTATCATGCAACCTTGATATTTCCCCTTTAGGTTTTTTATCACCTTTATATGGTTTGATCCTACTATATTTGAGTTATTCCCTCTCTAAATGAAAATTTCATCTTTTAGAGGATTCTTTGTTGTGTCTCCATTCTTTTCTTTTGTGGCAGGTTTTTGTGACAATGGATCTTGGAGTATGAATTCTATGAATTATAGCATTTTATATGCAATGCAACAAGGGCTGAAGATCCCTATGAATGAACAAACCAAGGAAACTAATGCTCTATTGGTTCCCTTGATGAAGTAGCTTAAAAAGAAACCATCTTACTTACCCAACCCTAATTTAATTTGAACCAAATAAGATACACCATAAACCATAAGTAGAGGAAGTAAAATAATATATATATTAACTTTACAATCCTTGAAGACAATTTTAAATTTATTTATTTACTGACCCTAGTTTGTAGGAAATCCTTTCTTTGTGGTTGAATTACATATAAATTATAGAGTTAGAATTCAATGTTTTTCATTGGGTCATACACTTCTTGTGAATTAATGAATGGATGAATGAAAATAAATATTTTATTTTTCATTCAACTCTTTGTTTCCATGCACAATTTCTTAATGGTTCGCTCATCAAGTGGAAATGTAATTATGAGTTATAAGGGTGTGTGGATAGCTTCTTCTAAATCCCTAATATAAAATATTGATGGGATAAACCTTTTAGCTAGAAATAATTATTCACTTTCACCTTTTCTAGATTGTTGGAGCATTCAACTATAACTTTGCATGTATGATCTTCTACTAGCTTCAGGTTCCTATGATTTTTAAAGTTGAGATTTCCCTAGTTAGAATCATCTGTATTCTTATTGGTTGATGTATTTATCAAATATTCTAAGTAGCGATCTATTTCCAAATTGAGGCTTTGTGGCTTGTTGGGAAGAATTAAATTTCATTCAAATGATACAAGTGGCATATAAGCGTTGAGTGAGGAAAATGGTGGGTTTTACTCCCATTCTAGTCTCAATATTTATGATGATTTTAAATTTATGATACATTCCTTTACAATAAAGGATAACTTAGCATTTGATAGGCAAGTTTGAATGAAATAGAAAATTCCTTCATAGATAGGTTTGAACTGTAAATTTTTGGTTATGGTGGGGGAGTGAGAGGGGGTGAACATCAATTTCGGTTAAACACAATGTTACCATTTTGATGTGATGCATTGGTTACATAATAACATTCAATATAAATTTCTATAATTTTTCATCTTTCTTTGATTATTATCTCGTATTTTAGGATAAACTAATATTTAGGACATGTTGATATTAATACCATACTTTTATAATGAGTGGCTAAAATTTATAGTAAAATTTTTGCAAAATGTAAAATATCAGTTTATTGGTAAAATGGTATCATATAGTAGTTTTTCATTTGATTTTTTAGTACTATTTATACTAAAACTTGATATTGGGTGCTAATTTTAGGTGGTAGTTTTTCTTATAATTTGAAGCTAGTTTTTTTGTTTCGAGTTAAGGTGTTAGTTATGGCTCCATGAATTGCCTTTGATTGTTGCAATGATGATGAAAATTCATGTAATTTGAATTTGTCTGAATAGTGAGAGCTTGATGTAGTGCACACTCTGAGCGGTTAGCTGAGAAACAATATCAATCTTTATAGTTGTCTAGGTGTGCTAGATAATTGGGCGAGTGTCAAATTTAGCTGTGCAAATTAATTTTGATTTGTTAAGTATAAAGTGTCATCCATTACAATGAAATGTGTATATTCTAGATAAGTGGTTGTTTAAAAACTTCTAATTATTGTTCTAGATAAGGGTTTTTTATTATCATGCTACAATATATTATTTTTTGAGAGAAGCAATTGTCATCCCATTGTAGTCAATTTGTTGAATTTACCCCGTAGGATGATTGTGGGTACTTCAAATATCAATTAGTACCATAGCTTTCATTTCATTAGCTATATCATCCTTTCGGCCCTATAAAATTTAGTACCACAATAATAATGTCTTGCTTCTCGTTATAAATACAAAAAAATTATATTTTAACTTGTAAATGCACATTAACTAGTATAAATAGTTAGACATAACTAATCATGAAGTCAACTAGCATTTATAGGAAACTAGATTATACAAAAACTCAAATCAACCTGGAAATAATTTAAGAAAGCATTTATGATAACATGATCGGATAAGGAGATATGATTAACTATAAAACAACTTACCCTAATACTTTTGAGATTTTCTAGGAATATGATTAATTTTAACAGTAAAAAGATTACACCCAAGTATCAGGAATTCATTACCAATTTAGAAAGACATAAATTTGAACCACATTTTTCCTAGAATGCAAAACATAAGTAAGTTGTATAAGACAAATCATTTCTTCAACAAAAGGTGTACTCTTGTAAACAATATAGTAGAAATACAAAAAGTGTAGCTTTCATGTCTAGGATTCATGTTTACTAACATAAGGAAAATATCAAAAGAAGCAACACAAGACATTAAGTGTAATGTATAGGCCAAGCATGAATCCCAAAGTTTCCAGTGTAGAAACCTAGGGCTCTGATACCATATGTAATGCCCCACTACGGAACTTGAGAGAAAAATACCTAAAACCTCTAAAAGATACAAGTAATAATTTTTTTTTTAAAACTAGAATATTATACATTCTTACACCATGTTTTTAAAAATTAATTAAGAACTTATTTATAAAATTGAATGCATGCTATAATCATCCTACATCCTCACATGTTCCCTAGCATCGCTACTAGAGAAACATTGTCTTACCTAATTACATTCATAAGATATTCATTGGATTATGATCTTTATTGGTCTATGTTCATTTTAATTCCCTAAGGTAAATGTTTCTAACTCATTTATTTCATTAAATATATAAGTTAATCATCTAACATAGTTATTCCTCTTATCAACCCATATCATTAATTTCATATTAAAAATATCTACTATTCTCTATATCACTTTTCTTTAATAATTTATGAAAAGGTCAATATTCATTAAGGTAGGCATTATCTTACATACTTTGTTAATCCATACTAATTTTATGCCCTAAGTAAACATAACACACTATTGAACATTAAAATCAAGTTACCAACTTATTTCATAACTATTCATTATTTATAATTCCAATCACTAATCTATCATTTCACAACAATTACCTATTATTCTTTCATTACGACATAATAAATTATTTCCTAAGTACATCAATAGATACCTATATCTAAGTTAATTTCCTTAATAGATAAACATCATAAAATAATAGAAGAAATCTGAACAAATAGTAAAGACAACTTCCTTTTAGTGATACAACATGTTGCACTCATAACATCATCTTTCCCTCTTTATTTTCACCTAGAATTACTCATTCCCTTGTACCTAAAATTACATCACCATACATAATTATTTCTTATACATATGAATCCATTTAGGAGATTACAATTAAATCAACACGTCTCAACTTGATACAATCTATAATATAGAATCTTCAATTGCAAATATGGAAAGGAAAATGTGCAAGGATCATCCAAGAAAATACAAATAATACCTCGTTATAATAAATAATAACTAAACAACCATGTGGAAACAATAGAGCCACTCCCCCAAGATAGATGATACAAACTAGGACCCACGCAAGAGGTAACAACTAAGACATACCTAAGGTGGCTAAACCCTTCCTCGAAAACAAACATGAATCACAAAAGATGAGAAGTCAAACAGGACTACCAGAGGCACTAGAAACAAGAAGTAAGGGCTCTAGAGTAAAAACTATGTGAGTGCCATCGCTTACCCTTTCTCGTTGGGATCATTCCTAATAGTCACAAACACTGGTAGCCCCTCACTAGGATGATTCCTAGTGGTCATACTCATGGACCCTGGTACCCCCTAACTAGGATCATTCCTAGTAGTCACATGGACACTAGTACTCTAGCAGAAATACATGGACAAACCATAATTATCTTGTTTAGTATTTTTATCACCCCTTCCTAGTTAAATTCTTAATGTTTTCACTTGATTAAGAAACTCACCATTCAGATCCTCCTAGCAGTCTCTTTGTGCCCTAACACCAACTCTGAGCTACTCATCTAGTGTACCTAGGTTCTTACCCATAAATACAACATCATAGAAATATCAAATATTTACATCGGATCATAAAACAGTCTATCATAACAACATATTACCTTTTATTTTGGTTTAGGTGATTAGTAGTTGTTCCTCATTCACTAGAAAACCCTAAAGACTAATCTATCATCCAAATTAATTCAAAGCACATAAGAAGACATTAGAATGAACCAATATGTTTTTTAAACAAAATTAGACTAGCCACTATATATATTTATCAATGTTAACTGATTTGAGGACTCATCTAGGAAAGAATCAGTAAAGAAAACCCAAAATCCTAGTCCAATACAAGCAATTATGCAAATAATTAAATCCTATATGAATCTATCTAATTTCAAAATATATTGGTGCTAGGCACTGATATACATTTCAAATTCAGAAATGGTTGAAGTTTCCCAAAATGGAATCAGCAAATTGAAAATTTATACATATATATTTCAAAAGAAGACCCAAAAAAGTAAGACCCAACAAACACATATTTATTCTTCCGTGTCTTTTGTTTCAGCTTGTAGAGTAACATTGTTCCCATGATCAGTATCACAAGTATTTCGCCATTCAACAGGAGGAGGAATGGGAAGGTCTGTGACCCAGCTGTCATTATCTTTGGCATTTTGTACATGTACAACCCCTTGCAGCACAAGCCCTTCATTTAGAGAAGAGCCCAATAAGGATGGCAGGATTAAATTTGACATAGTTGTGGGAAGAAAAGTATCCTCTCTTCTTCTTGCTTGGTTCGATGCCTGGATGAGTGTCCTCAGAGAAATAAGATCCTAACCATATTCACTATATATCATAAAATTGAACCACCATTATATCATAAGCATATTAACTAACAATAAGATCCTAATGAATCAATAATAAGATCCTAAAAGCCTCTGGTAACCTACCAACCTCTAACACTTGACAACTTCTAAAATTCATTTATTTGAAACTATTCTTAAATTCCAATAATAATCATCAATGAAGAATAATTCATAACTTCCACAAAAATCTAATTGAGATAGTTTCTTGAGTGAGAATCAATAAAATGTTTGTACAAACATTCTATCCAATATGTATGAAGATCCAATGGTGGGAAAGAAATTTATGGCATTTTTTCTAACGAAGACAACCCTAGTTAGGGTTCAGACCTGCTTTCACAAAAACAATTGTAACTTAAAAAAAATATAATAAAAATGCTCCAAACTAATGGAAAATGAAATATAAGATAAAGTACCATCTCTTATATCAAATTTATATTTCTATATGATCATACCTACTTTCACCATGTACAAATACATTTGATATAAAAATCAGAACAAAGAATAGACATGAATAGTCTACGTAAATGTCTACAATATAGAATTAATTAAACCCTAAAAAGGAAATATGATGGATACCCATTTTAGATGTCTTAATTTACCCTCCATAAAATAAACCAATAAAAACCCTAGAATTAATTTAGAATATTTAAATAACATATCTCCAAAAGTGGGTTGCTAAAAAACCCTAGGAAAACACATGACAATTTTCCCTAAACAGAACTCAAAAATTTTAAATAGCTCAAGGAATGGAAAGTACATATATAATATATCATGAGAATATATAAATAGATCCATATTTTATCAGATAAATAATGTAACAAAAAAATTTAATCCATACCTCAAGTCCTACGGAGATTCAAGTGAACAAGGAGAAAGGAGACAAAAGAGGAAGACAAATCCAAACTTGAGATGCATTATTCATACTCTCTCCACTTTAAAAAATCTCCATGGAAGAAGAAGAACAATTTATAAAAGAACAAATCAATCTCTCAACCCTTGAAACTCTCATATATACCTCTCTCTCCAAAAGCAAAGAAAGTTATGAATCTTTAAATAATTGTGCCCACAAACTCTCCTTGACATATCATAAGTTATTCTCCAAAATCTCCATGAAAAATACAACCAAGCTCTCCTTAAGGTTTCATCCAATCTCCCTCCCATGTAAATCAAAAGAGAATCCATATAAATACATTTCCCTAAGGTAACCAACCCCCAACTAACTCTTAACTAAACAACATAATTAAATAGCTAATATAATTATACTCTCACAACTATATAGTACATAAATATAACTATAATAAATACACATATTTATTATTAAGATAATATTTGACATAAAAGATAAAATTAATATTTAACCTATCCATATTATTATTAATTATTAACTAAGAATATTAAACCTCATAGCAAGTAATATTTAATTATTAACAATACTATACTTACCTTAGTCCCAAAATATACACTATAAATAATATCCAAAATCATGCAAATATATATATAT
>MU224075.1:1048050-1060778 GCA_018584345.1 Thuja plicata | reverse complement strand
TATTGATTTGTTAAAATAAGAAAATAAAAATAATGCTCTTGTAACACACGACAAAACAAAAATCTTCTCCAAAGAAGTTCTATGTAAGAAAAATGCATTTATTTTTTTAAAATTGCAAGAAGAAAAAAGCTCTTGTAATCCCACGCGGTAGTTGAAGATTGTGTGTGTGTGTGTGTGTGTGTGTGTGTGTACATACATACATACATACATACATAGAGACACATAGACACACACACACACACACACACACGTGTGTGTGTGTGTGTGTGTGTGTGTGTGTGTGTGTGTGTCAAATAGAAAACACTAAAATCAATGAATTATGAAGTAATAGCTCACAAAATTAATATTATTATGTTTTTATACTTACTATATAATATAACACTTAGATAGAATAAAATCACATTCCTTAAATTAAATATAACCATCCAAAGAGTTTAAAATACTCAGTTGTAAAACACATTGAGAAAACCACAAGGTCATACAAGGTCTACCGCAGTCAATAAGGCAAGTCAAGCCAAATTCCTGACCAAACATGAAACCCTGAAACATAATATAGAAAAGACCATCGGAGAAACATTCCAAGGAGGAGATATAAATTAAATTATCAAAGAAATCATACAACCAAAAGAATGCAAGTGACCATAAGGAACTATCCACATCAATGGCCAACTACATGAGGTGGATCTGGGTTATTCACCCCGATAGCTGATTGAAAAAGTAGGAACCCAAATGTTCCTTGATTGGATAATGGTAAAAGGAAGGATCATGTAGGGACCTTGGTAGTATCTTCGTAATCAACAAATTTTGAGGATTTTAAAATCACACTCACACCTGAGTAGGTAGGTGGAGTTGATACCTAGTACTTCCAACCCTGCATCACCAAGTTGAGAAAAATAATGTCTCTGTGTATGTGTATGTGTATTTGTATGTGTAGGTGTATGTGTATGTGTATGTGTATGTGTATGTGTATGTGTATGTGTATGTGTATGTGTATGTGTATGTGTATGTGTATGTGTATGTGTATGTGTATGTGTATGTGTATGTTATTGGAAATAATGGGAAGTGTCTACTGAGAAGGGAGCGGTGTGCCAGTACCTCTAAAATTTTTACCTCTATTAACCTTTATCCATTGTGTAATCAATTGTATAACCAACCATCTGTTCTATACTATCTTTGTGTAAGATATATCAATTATTAAACTTTAACAAACATGTAAACATTCAGAGAAATATTCATGAAAGCAATTGACTCATAACACAAGAAATGGTACCACAAAAACCCCTGTTAGAAAGTAAAAACTGTGGTGGGGATGACATCGACAAAAATCTTCACTGTCTGCAGATTGGAAGGGATCGGTTAAGGATTACAATTTGATCACTTATGATGATCTACCTTGTTAAGAGTATTATGTGGACTCTTGTTAAGGTCTACTCTATTAAGAGATTTAGCAATACTGTTTAGTGGGCACTCGGTTAAGAGATTTACAATAGGATTGTTAAATCCACCTTTCTTAAAATGATTTCTTCTATTTGCTATACTTCTTAGAATGCAGACAAAAATACTCATTGACCTGAGTGTATGCAATCTAACAATTGCTGATTATAGATCCATTACAAATCACATCTATAAATGTATCACCTAATGTGATTGATTAATACCTTCGTTTCTCAGTAGCCTATGTTCTTGGCTCTAGATAACTAATTTCATCTTATTTTTTTCTTCTTCTTGATACTCTTAGTCTGATCCATAGATGTGCTCATAGGCTACATTCATCCTCTCCTCCTCATTAAATGAATGATTACAACATCTATTTATAAGATAGATTGACCTAATTAAGTTTCACATATTACAAAACTAACTCTATGATCAAAGGTTTACAACTTCACATTAATCTCCTAGTCTGCATGTTTTTAATCAGTTAGACTTATTAAAACAATTACAATAATGTTTTATGTTCCACAAGAAATGGATTTAAAACAAATCAAAACTCTATAAATAGAATATAGTTATTTTATCTGACATAGAAGTCAGATCCACTTTTCTAAGGATATAACTGACTTTCGCCATTTGATGCTTGGTTTTCTCTAAAATTAGTTTTACTATATTTCAATGTTACTGGATTGAACTGTCTGATGTAAGTGTTCCAAATGGCTTGCTTGCACAATCTACTAAGAAGATCATTTTTACCTTCTCCAAGGATCCTAATCTCCTCTAGGTCCTTATTAGGCTTAGATCATTAACTAATTCCTAATCCTACTCTCCTCCAAGAGTCTCCAATTTGTGCTTCACCTTTGAAAGACTAACACCATATAGTCACTTCACTTCTCCACTTCTCCTACTTACACTTAGAAAGGTCTAAGTGCCAATTTCCACTCTAAAACTCATGAACCACTTGCAGGGGTCTCCATCACCATGTAGAAATTGCATTTTATCACAATTGAATCCATCTTTAGGGAACTTATGCCTATTTTCAATTGATTCCAAGTTCTTGTCTCTAGGAGGCCTAATTGAGCTTACTTCATTGTAGCCCTTGACAGTGTGTTTTTCTCACTTCTTTCAAAAAATTTCCAAAGAAGTTAAAATTCTAAGACCATACCCAGATACCCTTTATCCTTTTACAAAGGATTTTGTATTTCTTAGAACCCTAAGTCATCCGTACATGGGGTTCCTACAAAATAGGACCAATAGGACTAATAGGCCTAAATTTTAGGACAGTCTGCAACACTATGCAAAAATTTCTCAAAACTTGACTTCACTTATTGGTATGGACCTGACCCTCCTAGCATGTCAAGTTAACACTAAACCCTAGCTGGAAATGTACTTGGACCATATATTTATTTCTTTCCCTGCACATGAATGCTCACTGTTTCACTTCCAAACCTCTAACTGGACAATGCATGCTCGCCTAGGGCTTGGATCTAAAAATAGCAGCTTGACTTCCTAAGACTCCTAACTCTACACATATGTACACCACTAACTCCCCTAAAATTTCCATCTACCCTTAGGTGTTTCCCATTGTTAGATTTCATGGGGGAGCCATGACTTGACTATCTCATCAGGACATGACCAGTGGACTCTCTAGTCACAAAAAAATTTAGCTACGACTGTATACTACCTCTAATTAACTAAATCACTGAATGGAAATTTCCTCTAACTATCCTATGCATGAAAAACAATGATTAGATTCAATCTCTCAATCCATACAATATGAATGTCATAAGGAAATGCTCAAGATTCTCTGAAAACTAGAATTGTACAGCTCTATTCAACTTCACACTTGTTACAATGTAATCACTGACTATTTTATTTGAGTCTCTCCATACATTAGATGCCTTCTTCCACCATTCTAGGCCTTTTTGGTCGATTCCCCACTCCTAGTTTTAAGGAGAATCCAATGTAGCCAATGCTGCATGCAACATTTGCAATTATTGCAAATGGTGTCATGACAACAATTTAGCAACTTTTGGCATCTTTTCTATTATGCCTTATCCCTAAATTTGAGGACATCTAACCTCTTCAATTTGAGGATCCAAGATCATTAAAGACCCTATGGCATCTCTATGTCCACATTTAAGTTATATGGACACATTCATGACTCCAATCCACATTTAGCAACTAATCCTAAGAATTTGAAAAACTACTAATAATGGCTATTGTTGTGACCTTAGTCCTAATGAATAACTCACTTAGCCTACATAGAAATGACCTTCTAAGGTCCAAAAACAAACTATCCTAACTTGACTTGGCTAATTTCAAGTACAAGCCAAAATGACTACAACTTGGAGGTTAGCCTAGGTGTGCTCCTGTACCATCCTCCCCAAAAACAAAAGATCAATCCACCCTTGGATTGAGGATGCTTGGATCAATCCCCATATTCTTGAATTCTGATTCTTTGACCCATACAACATCAGCATTGGTTTTATCATGCCTTTTGATCAAGTCATCCTTGTACTCTTTTGTTCTAGTCTTCTTGTATACTCTTGTATCCAGTATGCTGTCAGCTCCTGTGACTATAGCAGGGGGTAATTGTAACTCTTCCACATCTCTAATGAATTATTGGAGACTCTGATCCATATCTTGCTGTGGTCCTTTGTAATGGACTAAGTCTGCAATGTTGAAAATAGGTGAGAGTCCACTATCTTCTGGGAGTTCCACTTTGAATGCATTGTCACCATACTTAGCCAAGATAGGACAGGGGCCTATCCTTCTCATCTACAACTTGTGAGGGAATCCCTTCTAAAGTTTGGATTTTTTTAGATGGATTATGGCTAATTCTCCCACATTAAATTGAACTTGTCTTCTACCCTCATCAATCTTTGCCTTATGTTTCAAGGTGTTCTCTGTCAGTGTTTTCCAGACTGTATCATGTATCTCTTCATAGCATAAGAAAATTCATCTGCGTATCCTCTTTCTTTCACTCCATCCTTCAAGTCTCTCAACTCATAGACTCCTCTAGGGTGTAATCCATACACTATCTCAAAGGGGCTTGTTCCCCATTGACACATTGATGGTGTCATTGTAGGTATACTCAGCCTATCCAATCAATTGATCCCATTGTTGTCCGTACTCCTTTGTTAAGCACCTTAGTATATTTCCAAGGCTTCTACTCACCACTTTGGTCTGACCATCAGTTTGTGGCTGGTAGGCAGATCCAAAGGATAAATTAGTACCTAATCTTTGCCAAAGCGTCTTCCAAAAATGACTCATAAATTTGGTGTCTCTATCAGATACAATGCTGTTAGGTATCCCATGGATTCTTACTATCTCTTTGAAGAAGAGAGAGGCTATTTGGCTGGCATCATTAGTGGTCTTGCATGGCACAAAGTGAGCCATTTTACTAAACCTATCCACAACTACATAAACACTATCCATGCCTTGTCTTTTTTTGGGTAACCCAACTATAAAATATATGCTCAAGAAATCCCAAGGCCTAGTGGGAATAGGTAGTGGTTGATAAAGACCAGCATTTGAAGAAGTACCCTTGGCTCTCTGACATACAATGCAATTCTCCACATACCTCTTAACATCAAGGTTCATTCTCAGCTAATAGTAGAACCTTTGAACTAGTTCTTGTGTCTTAGTGATCCCAAAGTGACCACTCAACGCACCATTTTTCTTTTCTTGTATCATATTCTCCCTAATAGAGCCTCTAGGGACACATAGCTAATTTCGTTTAAACAATAGGTTACTTTGCAAAGTATATTCAACATACTCACTATGGAAATGGTTCTTGTATTCGGCACATACCTTGTAAATGTCTACAAAGTCCTCATCTTCAGCATATAGATCCTTGAAGTGATCTATCCCCATGCTCTTCAACTGAATCTCTTGGATGGTAAGAGATCTTCTTGACAATGCATCTGCAACATTATTGAGGACACCTTTCTTGTCTTTGATATTTAAGGTGTAATCTTGTAGGTACTCAACCCACTTCATGTGCTTGTGGCTCAACTTCTCTTGAGAATTAAGAAAACTTAAGGCTTTATTATCTAAATAAACAATGAACTCCTTGGGAAGAAAATAGTGCCTCCACTTTCTCAAGGCTTGAACCAATGCATAAACCTCAAGGTCATAAGAAGAATACTTCTTCTTTGCTTCACTCAACTTCTCTGAATGGAATGCTACTGGTCTAACCTCTTGGCTTAGGACAGCCCCAATAGCTATGTTGCTTGCATCACATTCAATTGTGAAAAGCTTCTCAAAGCTTGGCAAGACAAATACTGGTTGGGTAGAAATTTTATCCTTCAACAACTTAAATATTTTGTTGGCTTGTTCATTCCACATGAACTTGGTCTTCATTCCTCCTTTTATTGTGTCCAACATAGGAGAAAAAATAGAACTAAATTGCCTTATGAGCTTCCTATAATATTGAGCAAGGCCATGAAAACTTCTTACCTCTGTTGTTGTGTTTGGAGTAGGCCAATTCATGAATGCTTCCACTTTACTCTTGTCCATTTTTAGATTACCATGAGATAGAACAAATCCTAGGTACACTAGCTTTGTTTTTATGAACTCACACTTCTCCAAGTTAATCATTAACTTCTCTTCATGTAGCCTCTTGAGTACTAATTCCACATGCTTGAGGTGTTCCTCTCTTGTCTTACTAAAGATGATTATATCATCCAGGTATACCACTACAAACTTTCCAATGTGCTCCTTGAGTACTTCATTCATCAACCTCATAAAAGTTGATGGAGCATTTGATAAGCCAAAAGGCATGAATAGCCATTCATATAGCCCTTCACTAGTCTTGAAGGTTGTCTTCCATTCATCTCCTTCATTCACCCTTATCTGATGATAGCCACTTTTTAAATCTATCTTTGTGAAGTACCTTGCACCTCCTAGACAATCCATCAAGTCATCTATCCTAGGGATAGGGAACCTATATCTGATAGTGATCCTATTTATGGCTCTGGAATCAGTACATAATCTCCAATTACCTCATTTCTTATGGGCTAGGACTATGGGTACAACACAAGGACTAATACTCTGCCTTATAAGACCTTGTTCTAGTAACTCTTGAATTTGCCTAGCTATTTCCTCATTCTATTGAGGGGTCATCTTGTAGGCTGCCTTATTGGGTAGGGTAGCTCTAGGAATAAGATTAATCTTATGACTTATGGGTCTTATAGGGGGTAAGGTTGATGGTTTTCCATCACTTACAATACCTTCATACTTCTACAACATTTCTTGTATCTCTTGTGGAAGCTTTGTCCTCTTCACCATTTTGTCTTCCACTTCCTTGGGCTTCAACATTAGTGCAAAGACAAATCCTTCTCCTTCCTCTATGGCTTCCAAGAACTCTTCCTCACTCACCATTAGGACATTAGGACCTGATGTCTTCACTTCTATATCTTCTAACAATGACTGAATTTTGAAAGTCATGTTATCCTTCTTGAGAGTATAGGAGTTCTTCACTCCATCATGTATAGCTTGGCGATCAAATTTCCATGGCCTTCCTAGGAGAAAGTGACATGCATCCATGGGAAGTACATCACATAGTACCTTGTTGTTATATCTCCTTATTGAGAACTCCACCCATGCTTGCTCATTCAATAAGACATGTTGTCCCTTATTGAGCCATGTGACCTTGCAAGGATGACTATGAGGTATCCATTTCATGCCTAACCTTCTGACTGTCTCCTCTGATACAATATTATCAGTAGAACCTGAGTCTATGATAAGCATACATACTTTACCCACCACCTTATATTTGATTCTAAACAAAGACCTCCTTTGGCTTGGCTCCTTGATCAATGTTCTCCTCATCATGAGGTTCTCACCTTCCTCTAAGTTTAATGGCACCTCAAGGTGTTTATCAGCTGCATTTTTGTCTTCTTGGACTAGATTAGTCCTCTTGTTACCTCCTTGAGAAGTACTACCCTTCTCTGGACACCTGTAGGTAGGGTGTCCCATTTGGTTGCAATGGTAACATTTCATATTGGAAAAATAATTGCCTCTTCCTTGTCCACCACTTCTACCTTTGAAATTGTAGTTCCTTCCTCTACCACCTCTACTAGAACTTGATTCTTTCTTCTCATTGTATTTGAATTCTCCTTGTGTCCTTGATTCTAAACTTCTCCCACCATGGCCACCTCTTTGTCCTCTACTATCTCTTCCTCTACCTCTTCCTTTAGAACTTTTTTCTTGTTTCCTTTTTCCTTTCTCCTCTATCTTCAAGGCCATTTGATAGCATTGGCAGATGGTTTTGAATTTCACAAGACTCATGTCTTGTTGAATATACCATTTGATTCCATTCAAATACCTAGCTAGCTTGATGCTTTCATCTTCAACCACTTGTGATCTTAAGAACAATTTTTGGAACTCCTCGGTGTAGTCTTAGACATCCAATTCTTTTTGTCTGAGATTATGTCTCCTCCTATGTAGCTGCACTTCATAATCATTAGGAAAATAGGTCTGCTTCATCTTAGTCACCATTCCTTTCCATGTGGCTATAGGACTCTTTCCTTCTTTCTCTCTTTCAGTTTGAACAAACTTCCACCATGTGAGAGCTGAACCTCTCAATATTGACTTGGCCACATTTACTTTTTGGGCCTCTATGATACCATCACATTCAAAATGGCTCTCTATGTTGTCTATCCAATCCACTACTGAATCTCGATCCATTTGTCCACTAAATAGTGGCACACCCTCGAAATCTTTACCACTTAAAGCCTTCAATGCCTTTAAGGAGGGTTCTTGGTCACTAACAGGGTCAGGAGTTGGAGCTTCCTCTTCTAGATCCACTCCTTTCTTCCTTGCTTCTTCTTCTTCCTTCTGACCTATCTTATCCTTCATCTTCTCAGCTTTTTCTTGGCCTTCTCCCAAGAGTTGCTCCATTTGAGACAACCTTTCTCTTAACAACTTTTTGTCTTGTTCTTGATCTTCTACCTTTTTGGCTAACTCAGTGTTAGTCACCATGGCTTTGTCTTTCTTGGAACTTCTAGGTGTGTTCTCTCCAACTAATTCACTATTCTAAAACATCCACCACAAACCTGATCTTTAATCAAGCTCTGATGCCAATATGATGTAAGTGTTCCAAATGGCTTGCTTGCACAATCTACTAAGAAGATCTTTTTTACCTTCTCCAAGGATCCTAATCTCCTCTAGGTCCTTATTAGGCTTATATCATTAACTTAATCCTAATCTTTCTCTCATCCATGAGTATCCAATTTGTGCTTCACCTTTGAAAGACTAACACCCTATAGTCACTTCACTTCTCCACTTCTCCTACTTACACTTAGAAAGGTCTAAGTGCCAATTTCCACTCCCACACTTATGAATCACTTGTGGGGGTTTCCATCACCATATAGACATTTCATTTGATCAAAATTGAATCCATCTTGTGGGAACTTATGCCCATTTTTAATTGAGTCCAAGTTCTTGTCTCTAGGAGGCCTAATTGAGCTTACTTCATTGTAGCCCTTGACAGTGTGTTTTTCTCACTTCTTTCAAAACTTTTCCAAAGAAGTTCAAATTCTAAGACCATATCTAGATACTCTTTATCCATTTACAAAGGATTTTGTAAGTCTAAGAACCCTAATTCATCCGCACATGGGGTTCCTACAAACTAGGACCAATAGGGCTAATAGGCCTAAATTCTAGGACAGTCTGCAAAACTATGCAAAACTTTCTCAAAACTTGACTTCACTAATTGGTATGGACCCGACCCTCCTAGAATGTCAAGGTAACACTAAACCCTAACTTTAAATTTACTTGGACCATACATTTCTTTCTTTTCCTGCACATGAATGCTCACTGTTTCACTTCCAAACCTCTAACCAGACAGTGCATGCTCGCCTAGGGCTTGGATCTAAAAATATAACCTCGACTTCCTAAGACTCCTAACTCTACACATATGTACACCACTGACTCCCCTAATATTTCCATCTACCCTTAGGTGTTTCCCATGGTTAGATTTCATGGGGGAGCCATGACTTGACTACCTGGTCAAGACAGGACCAGTGGACTCTCTAGTTACAAAACAATTTAGCTACGACTGTATACTACTTCTAATCAACTAGATCACTAAATGAAAAGTTCCTCTAACTATGCTATGCATGCAAAAAAAAATCATTAGATTCAATCTCTCAATCCATACAATATGACTGTCACAAGGAAATGCTCAGGATTATCAGAAAACTAGAATTGCAGAGCTCTATTAAACTTCACACTTGTTATAATGTAATCACTAACTCTTTGATTCAAGTATCTCAATACATTATATGCCTTCTTCCACCATTCTATGCCTTGTTGGTCGATTCCCCACTCCTATTTTCAAGGAGAATCCAATGTAGCCAATGTTTCATTCAACATTTGCAATTATTGCAAATGTTGTCATGACAACAATTTAGCAACTTTTGGCATCTTTTCTATTATGCCTTCTCCCTACATTTTAGGACCTCTAACCTTTTCAATTTGAGGATCCAAGATCATTAAAGACCCTATGGAATCTCTATGTCCACATTTAAGTGATTTGGACACATTCATGACTTCAATCCCACATTTAGCAACTAATCCTAAGAATTTGAAAAACTATTAACAATGGCTATTGTTGTTACCTTAGTCCTAATAAATAACTCACTTAGCCTACATAGAAATGAACTTATAAGGTCCAAAAACAAACTATCCTAACTTGACTTGGCTAATGTTAAGTACAAGCCAAAATGACTACAACTTGGAGGTTAGCCTAGTTGTGCTCCTACACCACTGTCTGTCGGGTTCTTCTCTTGTATGTTCTCTCAATTTGCACTATATTCTTCTTGTTAGGTTCCGCTATCGGTTTACTCCTCTTGGGTTCCACTTTATCATGCTCAGGTCACACTTACAATTTATACTTCAAATCTATGTCATCGGGTTTCACCTTTACTTAGCAATTTTGGTCTGAACTAAAAACCTAAATTTTAGTGTAGTGTAACCGATGCTTTATAACAATTTTTTTTCTCATTTCATGCTAATGGAAAAAATTTATGTCATCAATCTTCCCCTTTGACATTAGTATCAAAAATTGATATGTGCAGAATACTAACAAATGTTATAGGATGTACACCTTGTATATTACTTAGTCATTTCATGACTCCCCTATGCATATCCCAGTATAGTATAGTACATGTGTTTATACACTTTGTCTTTATTCTATTTCTTCCTTTTTCCCTTTGTGCTATATTTTCCTTTTCCCTTTTTACTTCTTTTTGTAAATATCATCATTATCCTTTTCCTCTTATTTGGTAGTAAGGGAAAAGTTGTATACCTATAGCTTATAAAAAATATGAGAGTATGAGGTCTTCATTTCCTCGATCATCTTCTCCTATTTCTCCTTGATATTCTCAAGAGCCATATGCTCTAATGTGATATGTGCATGCATGTCGTAGATGTTGTCTGCTACAGACATCTCATGGGTTGCAATAATTTGCCTTGCTGAACTTATATGATGTTGCAAAAGTGTGAGGTTTGGTAAAAGTAGAGACTGTATCTTGGTAACCTCCTCTCTAAATTGAGGTTCTACTTCCCACAGTTCTTGTCTTAACCTTTTGATCTCTATAATCTTCTCATAATGCAATTTTATTGTATTTCCATCTGTGGTTATACTTTGTGCACTTGCATTGAGATTAGAATAGATCTTTGCAATCTTTTCATTGTTATCCTTTGTAAATTTCTCTAAAGTGCATAGCTTTTGGATTAAAGAAACAACTTCAGTAATGATTGGATCTAATTCATTTGATAACTCTAAAATGTTTACCTTATTTTCAGCCACTTCTTGGCTGATATTTTCTATCAATTTGTATTGAAACTTTTGTTCTGGTTGTTCCTCAATCACCTTTTCTAAATCCACATTTTGTGTTGTGATGGCATCATTGAGAATGACAAGTTGATCTAGAATGGGGGCATTATGATCAACATCTATGTCGAGAACTATCTGGGTAAAGATGTCCCTTGTGTTCTCCAGTACCAATGAATCTCGTTGCTGCTTCTTAAGCTTCTCTTACAAAACTTTCCTTTGACAGATTTCTCCATATTCTTGGAGTGATTCAAAATGTAATGTAGTTGGATCACACTTCGGTATTTCTATGATCTCATCAAGTGTGACTTCCAACTTGTTCTTCTTTGTTTTCTTATTTTTCTTCTTTGATGCACCTGTATGTAAAACCAAAGCGATCTTCTCTTCTTGGTCTGATGTGCAAGAGGAAGGCTTTTGTGGTGTTGTACCTTTGTCTAGCTGCTCGGTGTTTTCCTGTTGGTTGTCTGAGGATGTCTCCTTATCAACCTTTGGTGTTTCTATATATTTTCCTTTGGTGTCCTTTGGCGTAGTATCAATTGTCTTATCTTGTTCATCTTTCTCTTTTTCCACTTCATCTGCATCTTTTACTTGTGCATATTTTTCTATTTTTTCTCCATCTGTTTGTTGTGTGTGATATATAGTTGTAACATTTTGATCACCATCTTTTTGTTATGCACCGATGACCTTGTGCTCATCGGTTGTATCCTTCTTTTCATCAAATGTATAATTTTACTCATCATTACCCTTATCCTAAGGTATGCTTGCATCGAGCTCGTGGTTCTTCTCCTTCTGTGAGATTATATTGATTGCTTGAATCAATAATGACATCTGGCCCGCTTTGTGTACTTGCGCAACATCAATTGTAGTGTCTCATTCGTCGGTCTACTCCTTGACAATAGTGACATCTTCATCTTTCTAAATTTCATTTGAAGGATCATCGGTGATGTCAATAATAGTATTGTCCAGCCATGTTTCATCACCAACATCCATATCCTTGTTGCCTATTGTGGTCAATTCTTCTTCTATTATTGACAACCTTTTATTTAAGTTCTTGACCATCTTATCTTTCTTCCTATCAATCTTCTTCACAACCAAGCAAGTTTTAATTCTTTTTTTGGCTTCTTCATATGTTCCAAACTTAGGTTGTGTTTTTAGGGTAAAAGCACAATAATCTGTCACCCTTTTACAAAGGAAAAGGACAACAACACCAAAACTGTAAAACTTCAAGGGCAGAAAAGTCACATTTCTATTGAGAATTTGAAGATGATGTAAACTGATGAAATGTGTCAAATAGGATGAATTATATGCCTATAATTTTTTTACAAAAAATTGAACCAAAATTAATATGTTTTTTGAAAATTTTAGGTCTATTTTTCATTTTCTGAAAAAACTGTAAATCAGGGAGTTTACTTCCCGCCAAATAATTATAAGTAAATCATTGTTTTTTCCT
>MU224075.1:1028822-1043703 GCA_018584345.1 Thuja plicata | reverse complement strand
CCACCAAGGGAAGATACCTGAGCTAGACCCCATACATCTATATGCACAAGCTCTAATTTTTCATCTTTCTTTTCCTTCCCACTCTTTACAAAACTAACTCTCTTTTGTTTTCCATACACACAACTTTGACAGAAATCCATATTAACACATTTCATACATGGTATAACTTTCTTTGAATGAAGTAATTTCATACCTTTTTCACTCATGTGCCCAAGTGTATTGTGCCACAACGCTATTTCAAAATCTCCAGCTACTATCTCTTGTTCTACCTGCTTAACTGCAACAACTGTTCCTGAACATTCATTTTTCTCTAAAACAATTAAAATAGAGGGAACAATATGTCTTCTACAAAGATATAAGGTGCCTACTTTCACACCTTTTTCTACTACTAAGGAACCTTTTGAAACCTTCCAATTTTTATCATTAAAAGTAACTATGCAACCCTCATCAGCGAGTTTCCCTACTGAAATTAAATTCCTACTCAGCCTTGGAACATGTCTTACCTCTTGTAGTAGCCAATGATTCCCGTTGTGCAACTTAATCTTTATTCTACCTTTTCCAACAATTTGACAGGGTTCATTATCTCCCAAATAAACTAGCCCAAAATCCCCATGGACATAGTCAACAAAATAACCTCAATGGGGTGTAGCATGAAATGAAGCCCCTGAATCTAACACCCATGAATCATCAACATTTTCTAAAGACAAGAGAAAAGAATCCTCTTCGGATTTGTTACTTGCCACATTTGCCTCCTTGTTTCCATTGTGTTTGTCTCCTTGATCTTTCTTCTGAGACCACCAATCTTTCTTCTTATGTCCTGGTTTTCCACAGTACCAGCAGTCGCTAGGTCCTCTTGACTGAGACCTCTTTCCCTTTGACTTCCCTTGTGATTTTCCATGATTTCCACAGTTATTTCCTATGTCTCTTGTTTTTCCTCTGCTTTCTGCGTTCAATACACTACCCGATGTGGATGCCCCTAAGATTTTCCTATGAATTTCCTCACTCAATATAACACCAACAACATCATCAAACTTTAGGGTATTAGAACCATAGATGGAATTACTAATAGCCATTTCCAAGCCACTCTAGCTTTTTGGCGAAGAGCACAAAATCAAGAGAGCCCTAACCTCTTCATCAAAGGTAATTTTAACTGAAGTTAACTGATTTGTAACTGTATTAAACTCATTTAAATGATCTATGATAATGATCTATGACTGATCCACCTTCTACCATTTTCATGTTAAATAAATGCTTCATGAGAAATACCTTGTTTGAAGTTGAAGGCTTTTCATACAACTTCGCTAGAGTTTCCATCAGATCTTTAGCTATCATTGCTCTAGTAGTATTGAATGTCACCGATTGTGCCAGGCATAAACGAATACTCCCCAGTGCCTTCCTATCCAAAATATCCCAATCTTCCTTATACATTATTGCCTCTTTCTTGGCTATTCCCTCTAATGGCCGCCATAGATCCTTCTGATAGAGATAGTCCTCCATTTGCATCTTCCATAACCGGAAGTTTTTCCCATAAAAATTATCAACCTTCAGCCTACCCTCATCTGCCATTTCTCCCACTTAACTGAGAGGCTCTCCCACTAACTTGTGAGACATGCTTCAAAGAATAGATGAAAGAATGAACAAAAAAACCTTGCTTTGATACCACTTGTTAGAATAATAAGTAGAAAAATGCAAATATTAATGCACGAAAGAGAACAAAAAGATAGAGATTTAAGGTGGTTCACCAATCCCTGGGCTACGTCCACCAATAGCGAGTCCAATATCTTTATTATTATCCAGTAATTACAATCTGAAACCTGCAACTCAATACCACCACAGGAAGCTATGAAAATCCCTCATACAATCATGTATCTCAAAACCCTAAGCCCTTTACACACGTATTTTTGACATAACCTAATTAGGGCTCTACCCCCAAACCCCTGTAGATAAGTCTGGGGGGAAACCGCACCAAAGGAAACTGAGTCTAATTAGGCTCCACATACATAACACTTAGTACTAACTGAATCTAGTTGGTTTTGAACTCTTTCAGGAACCATAGGGAATTTGTGAGCCCTTTTACCTCAATTCTCTTGTGCTCATCCTTGATAGTGCCATCACTATTACATAGCTTCTTGAAAGCTTGTTCAAATTCTAGGTCTCCAATCTCTTCTATCTTGCAGTGAATATATGCTCGCATGTCTTCGATGAGAAAAACCCTACCTAGTATTCTGGAGAATGCTCTCACATTATTGGGTTGTTAAGCAACCTCTGCACATATCTTATAATGTGGTTCCTCACAAGTACTATTATTAATAAGATTGATCTTTCTCTTATTAACACTCTTGAGTTTAGTGGTTCTTGATGTAGTTGCCATTGATTCTGAAATTAGGACTTTTCTGGAAATGATAAACAGAGTTCTCAGTTTATGCTTGGTACTTACTTTTCACCTTTTTAGTTGTAAGTGATCTATTGGTGTGCTTGTGAATTGAGTTGGATTTTCTCTGCAATTCTCTTGCTTTATACTCTAGTTTCGCTCTTGCCACTTTGCTCTAATCGCTTGGTGAAAATGAAACCCTTCCTTCGTCTATTTATAGACTTTGCCCTAGGTCAAGTCATTACTACTCAACCACTCCTCAGTGTGTGAAGATGGAGTCATCGGGTGGCACACTAACTTCTCTTTTGGTGAAAATGTGATGCTTTGGGGAATCTTTTAACTTTTTAGGTTAACCGACGGATTTCGGTGTATTACAAAGACAACTTTGTCAACTCACACAATTACTGACAGATCTCATTTTATACTAGCAAATTTTAGATTTTATGTGTTAACCAACGATTCTCGGTAAGTATAGGCAACTTAGCTTTGTACGTATACCAATGCATTTCAGTATGTATTGACCGATGAAATTGAATTCACACATCTATAACAACTAATACCATAGTGCATCTTTAATCATGTTGATTTGGTATTTTAACTATGTATAATAGAATTGATGCAAAATATAACTTGGTATAATGTTGTTCCATACTTACTTGTTCTCCTTAGGTGGGGGTGGTGATGTCACCAAATCCATTGGATAAGGTGTCACCATTTGCATTCCTCGGTCTAGCTTCATTAGTGTTTTTAGCTTTCTTCCACATTTTGTTTCTCATATTCTTGATGTCTTCAATGGTGTTTCCATTGGCAAAGGTGCTGGTCTCTGTCATTCGGTCTTTGCAGTCTTTCTTCAAATGACCAACTTTATGATAGTATAGATATGCCATTCCAGGGTTAGTCCAGCCTCTAAACCTTCTTGTCCATTGTCTCTACAGTTTGCAAAAATGTGACCAAATCTTCCACATAGTGTACAATTGGCCCATTTATTATAATCCCAAACATATTGGTTACTGACTCTTTTCGGTTGATAGGAAGTTTCATAACCTTTTGATTTCCATGCTTGATTTTTCTTCCTCCTGCATTCAAGAGATGTCCACCCATGTATTTTGCAAGTAGGACAACATTTGTCCATGTAGGTTTCCTTTTTTGGTTGTTTCACCTTAGATTTACATTCATATGCTTTACTTCCTTTCTTGTTACATTTATAACAAATTCCTATGAATGAAGATGTGGACTTAGGAATACCTTTCATTTTTCTCCTGCAAACATTTGACGTGTGGCCTTTCTTTCCACAGTGATTGCATATCAGCTTTCTTTGTCTCAGATTTGCATAGACATTCTTTGGATCATCTTGATTGGGTGATTCTCCATTCTTGGTATAGCCTAATCCGGTGTTGTTGTTGACTCTCCTTTTTCCATCAAGAATATCATCCATCCTTTTGTTTCTTACTTCAACTCTCTTGATTATTTAATAATGTTGTTGCTGAATTATTATTACTTGTTTCAGATTTTCATTTACTTCCCTTACCTCACTGATAGCTTCTATTCTTTCATTGAGTTATGTATTGATTATGTTTTCCTCTTGACTCATATTAATAATCTAATTTGTAATCTCGTGATGATGTTTTATAAGTCTTTATATTTTTGACTCTTTCTCTTGTAGTTTTTCAGTAATCTTCATTCTATCATCAATGGCTAGTGTTTTCTTTCTTGTTCAGCTTGTCTAGCATTTTTCATGACATCAATCATTCTTATCATTTGTGTCTCTTGACCGATTAATAGAGAATTTACTTTTTAAACCAGATGTTGATTGATTTCATTTAAGCTTGTGATCCTTTCCTCTGATGTGTCTGATGCTTTTCTAGTTGTTGATCCTGAAGACTCAAATAGATCTGGTATCTCTTCTTCATGGTAATCTAGATTTCATTACAGGGAGATGTCATAATCTTTCTTTCATCTAGCAGTCATCTCATCTTTATTCTAGCTTCTTTATACTTCTCATAGAAGATCTGAATTTCTAGCTTCTGATTCTCAATACTCTTGTCAAACCTTTACTTCTCCATTGTATGATCTTTTCTCTTAATTATTTTAAACTTTCCAAATAAGAGATCTAGCTCTAATACCAATTGTTGGAAATAATGGAAAGTGTATACTGAGAGGTGATGGGTGAATCAGTACCTCTAAAATTTTTATCTATATTAACCTTTATCCATTTTGTAATCAATTCTATAACCAACCATTTGTTCTATACTATCTTTGTGTAAGATATACCAATTCTTAAACTTTAACAAACATGTAAACATTCATAGAAACATTCATGACAGTAATTGACTCATAACACAAGATATGTTAATGCAGAAAACCACTGTTAGAAGGTAAATACTACGGTGGGGATGGCACCCACAAAAATCTTCACTATCTGCAGATTGGAAGTGGTCGGTTAAGGCTTACAATTTGATCACTTCTGATGATCTACCCTGTTAGGATTATTATTTGGAGACTTGTTAAGGTCTAATATGTTAAGAGCTTTAGTAGAACTGTTTAGTGTGCACTTGGTTAAGAGATTTACAAGAGGATTGTTAAATCCACCTTTCTTAAAAGGATTTCTTTTGTTTGCTACACTTTCTAGAATGCAGACAAAAATAGTCATTGACCGGAGTGTATGCAATATAACAATTGCTGATTACAGATCCATTAAAAATCACATGTATAAATGTATCACCTAATGTGATTGATTAATACCTTTGTTTCTCGGTAGCCTCTGTTCTTGGTTCTTGAAAACTAATTTCATCTTTTGATGTTCTGCTTCTTGATACTCTTAGTTTGATCCATAGATGTGCTCATAGGCTACATTCATCTCTCATCCTCTTTAAACGAATGATTACAACATCTATTTATAAGATGGATTGACCTAATTAAGTTTCACATATCACAAAACTAACTCTATGGTCAAAGGTTTACAACCTGAGCTTGATCTCCTAGTCTGCATATTTTTAATGAGTTAGACTAATTAAAACAATTAAAATAATATTTCTTGTTCCTCAAGAAATGGATTTAAAACAAATCAAAACTCTATAAATAGAATATAGTTGTTTTATCTGACGTGGAATTCAGATCCACTTTTCTTGGGATATAACTAACTTTCAGGGTTTGATGCTTAGTTGGCTCTGAAATCATTTTGACTCTCTTTCAGTGTTCCTTGATTGAACTTTATGTCAAGTTCTTCTCTTGTCTGTTCTCTCAGTTTTGCACTATATTCTTATTGTCAGGTTCCACTAGAGGTTTACTCCTGTTGGGTTCCACTTTATCATGTTCATGTTGAACTTTCAGTTTATACTTCAAAACTTTGTCATCGGGTTTCACCTTTACTTAGCAATTTTGGTCTGAACTAAAAACCTAACTTTCGGTGTAGTGTAACAGATGGTTCATAACAACTTGTTTTATCATTGCATACTAATGGAAAAACTTTATGTCATCATATGTGTATGTCTATTTGTATGTGTATGTGTATGTGTATGTGTATGTGTATGTGTATGTGTATGTGTATGTGTATGTGTGTGTATGTGTATGTGTATGTGTGTGTGTGTGTATGTGTATGTGTATGTGTATGTGTATGTGTATGTGTATGTGTATGTGTATGTGTATGTGTATGTGTATGTGTATGTGTATGTGTATGTGTATGTGTATGTGTACATAAACAGACACTAGCGGAGAAGGAGGGGGAGTGCAACGTCATGCAGACCTCCCGTAGAAGTGACTACGATAGCCTCCCCTCATCCTATAGGCACATCAAACAATATTCATAATAAAACATGATTATTTAGTATTGTTAGCACAAATATAATCATGACTATGTAAATTCACTAAAATAAGGTAAATCATCATCAGTGACAATGTAGAATTGACATCTAAGCATAATCAAAGATGTAAGAAATATTTATAAATAATTACTTAGCAAGAACAATCTCCTAATAAACCAAAGATACAACCATGATCATGTATAAGTAAATATAAAATATAATTATTATAAACAAATTATTCAAAGGAAAGGCATAATCTATTAATCACACCACCTAAGTCTATTAAGGAGGAAGCACACAATACCCAAATGCTAAAATATCACAATCATGTCCAGTCTTAAGTATAACAATTAGTATCATTGGGGTGGGTATCAAAATTAACCCTTTAGTCATTATAGCTAATTTATCTAAGGTAATAATAATCATTGATAAGGATTAGCTCACATAGTAACATACAAATCTATCAGGTGACCCTATAACATCAAGATCATAGAATATGATGAACAAATAATAAGACATAAAGGAACATATTTAAAAAGATTTATCATTTCCCAAACAAGAGTTTGAAGTTATTATAGTTGGAATAGAATGGGTTATGCAAACATCTCAAGAAGGATCATACTCTTATTAATCACTAGTAAATTTCACCCAAAATTTTGACGAGCATTCATCTATTTTTTGACACCATATCGTTGAACATATGACCGATATAGACGTTGAACTTTTTTGACTCATTTTTTAAACCCTAAATTTGTTTCCTATATTCAACCAATAATACATTGATAAAATGTAGGTGAATGGTCCAAAATGATTGTGGATCAAACGACCTACGCTTTAGACTATGTGACCAAAGGGTCATCAAAATAAAGATGGTAAAAGGAAGATCATGTCATTGCCTGTATATCTCTATCATTGAAAATGGTTGTTATTTTCATCAAAATAGGGATTGTGGTTGTTAAACAATCGTCAAAAATAGTTTACAGGTCCGTCAAAAAAGTGACGGACAAGCACACTAAATATAACAAAGCTCAAGAGACCATAATATTTGGTCTCTATCTTTGGTCCATATTACTCATAACATGGTTTACGTTTCATTAGCTCATCAAATGTGGGGATTTGAAAGAATTTAATAGAATATTTTTGTGATAATATATCTTCTTTAAAATGAGGTTGCATGAATTTATCTACTTCACGCACTTATGGACTATGAGGACAGAAATAAAGAAGCATCTCCTCTCGTGTCCTACATTACTCAAGCCATAGGATGGGATGCTTATTTATCGATGTACCTGCAGTCCACAAGTGTGGGAAATAGATAAATTTGTTATACATGAAAATATCATCTATTAAATTCTTTTAGATCACCGCATTTGATGATCTAATGAAAGATAAAATATTTCCTCAATCGTATGGACCAAAGGCGTAGGCCAACTATTATGGTCTCTTGAGATCTAATATCTTTAGTCCTAGCTACTAGGTAAGGCCCAAAAGATTTATACATACTGATCATCAAAAATAATCACCATCTTTCCTTTATGTACACTACACAGTATCCAATATATTACCAAAGATGAAGACAAGGCAGAAAATATGAATGGATAAAAGAAATGAAAGATACAATAATATTATCTTGTTGTTTACCTTCTCATAATTGACCAAATAATTGATTCCTTAAGACCTATAGTGTTTATGAGCTACATAAGTGTAACATGTTTTGACGGTTTAATGAACAAAAGACTACGCACAAATGTTTTTGTCCCTAGGACCCTGAAATATTGAGCTTCTCTTTGTTTCAAGAATAGTGCAACATTCTCTACTTAACAGGGCCAACCACATGATGGTGGAAGCTCATCTAGCCCCTCCCAGGAGCCTCTTATCACCCCTTACAACACTTTAAGACCTCTAAGATGTATTCTTAGGGATCGTAAAGGGTAATAAGGGTCATATGGGGTCATGGGCCACAACAGTTGAGAAACATAAATTTAGGCATCATGGTCACAATACTTTGGAGATACAACATAATTGAGTGGTATACCCAAATGATGCAATGCAACCACTACTCCTTTGATTCTAACTTTACACTATAGGGTCCAATTTAAACCATAGATAAGGGTTTTGGATCATACAGTGTCAACTTCAAATTGGAGGAGTAGTGGTTGCATTGCATGGTTTGGGTATACCACTCAACTATATTGCGTCTCCAAAGAATTGTTACCATGATTCCTACATTTATGTTTCTTGGCTATTGTGAAATTAAAAGTCTTTTAAGGATTGTGTCTTGTCTATGTGGAACTATGTACGATTTTCACCAAAGGGGGTTCCAGATTAGAAAAATCCCTTCCACTTAATAATTATGAACCCATCAACGGTATACTAATTGCTTAGGATTGTAAGTTTCCATTGATGGATTGAAATTACCAATCAAAAGGTGTTTTCTAGTACAAAAGACTTAGCAGCCTCCATGTCCTTTTGCTTGAATACATTATACCCCTGACATACTTCATGGAAACATTTTGCATCAAGATTACAGGGAAATATAAACCAAGATTTTTATAGAGAAAGGTGTTGCTCTTGGAAAATGGTTGGTGGTGATTGATAAAGAAGATTTGAAAATTATGATTGATCCAATTCTGATTGGTGCAAAATTTTCAAATCTTCTTCATAATCATCATCAAATGAAAATTTTCAAATCTTCTTCATCATTCATCATCTCAATATTCTACAATCATCTTCTGTCAAATGATTATCCTAGAAAAGAGGATAGTATCAAGAAAATATCATGAGAGAGAGCTTTGAAAACAAGAATAGTGGTAAAGTGTAACATATTTTAACTCCTTGGTAAGAAAATCCTTCAACTCAGCTATGGTGAAATTAAAAGTCTTCTATGGAATGCACAAGATAGCACTAAGGATGTTAAGCCAAAATTTCCTAAAGCACTCTTAGAAAACCATTTGCAAGCTAAACATGGTCTCAACACCCACAACAAGAAGAATGCACCAAGGAAAACTATGTCTCAATGTCCTAAAGGATTTTAACTCCATTTTTGAATGTTTTAATAACTTACTTGTGTTAATTTCAAGGCATTTGTATTTAATTTGGTGTCTTCAAGTCTGATTGTCCCGTGACAACTCTGTATTTTTGGTATTGCTTTGAATCATGAATTAAGATTCATCCCCATACTATGTTGTCTTTGATTAGGGGATGCATCCTAACATTGTATTATATTAATCTAACCTTCCCAATGCAAGAATAACCATTGGATTGTAGGGTGATCACTAAAACATGCAGATTACAGGGTTAAAGGTGGGTGAAAGTTGTGGCATGGGTACTGCAATAGCCCAACTTCATTAAAAAGGACCCTATTTTCTTTTGGAATCCATCTACATATGTGAAATATATAGTGTATTCACTACTGACTGGTTCATTGAAGGAGTTTTGGAGTGATATTGATAAAGTCCTAGGATTTGAGGGTTTGTGGACACCTAATTAGGGCTTTGGTAATTGCAGAGGTCATAGGAAAAAATAAACTTGATATTCCTCTAATTGGATGTATTTTATGAGAGATTCCAAGATTATAGACTTGGGGGAGGTGTTTAGAGGTAGGTCTCTTTGTAAAAGTCACTATTTTTAGCTAAAAATTAGGTACAGGGTTCAGATTGTAGGGTACTTTCCAAAACAACCCCTTGAAATATTTTTATATGTTGTTGTACTTGATAATAGGTATCTGAAAATTTAATTTACTTTCTTGGTGTCTTGGGAAAAGTTAAATAAGGGATAAATAAGGTGTTATTGACTATGAGTTGTAAGTGACAAATAAATAGTTATCGAGTTAACAAATATGTTGTCACTTTGAAAAAATTACTAAAATAATGTAAAAAACTTGAGAGTCAGTTTAGGACTATTAATAAATAGTTACAGTTGGTTCATGCAAGTAGTTATGTAGGTGTCGACCTTTTTAAGGCATTGTGAAACTACAAAGAGCATGGAAGCCCTATAGTATGGGAGAGGTTGATGTAATTGGAAATTAATTGATGTGAGAGGTCGATGTAATCTGTTGATAGTGTTATGTTGTCATTTTATCTTTGATCCTTCAATCATTCAACGAATCATGGTGTTAAGACTTTGAAGCATTAATTATTTATTTTTTCTCTTTGATTACTTGTTTTGGTTCGAAGAACAAGGAACACCTTGACATCTATAGTTTACTGGTGAATAGTTCTACCTAAGAATCACAAAATGTGATTCCTAATATGTTGGACGTTGAATCAAACCCTCACCCTATATAGTGATGAGGAGGACAATGTATTCTAATTGTCCCGACAAGTTGCAGAGCACCATGCAAGTTACTGTCTGTGCATTTGAACATTCAAAGTGAATGTTGTCGGTTAGGGAAGGGTTTGACAGAGAGGAAAGTTGAATTAGACTTTGTTAACCATAGAGATTAGTGATGGGGGATTCAATAGCCATGACGAAGGTAGGGATAATGATCCATGATATTTTCAAGGTTATGGAGGGATTGGATGGTCCAATGTGAAGGATAACCAATAAAATTTGTAGATTTTGGGTTGACTCTCCCAAAGAGACCTTGGTATGGTAAGTTAATTTAATTGGATTCAAAATTTTATGTTAGGAGTTCAATGCATATTATAAAGGAAATGGACAAAGTGTTGGATATATGTACATATGGTGGACAAAGTGTTGGAACTAGTGCATTTTTGAAATTGGGAGTATTGGGTGTTTTTAGAACCAAGTCTAAAAGTTTGATTGGTTCAGTTGGTGTCATTTGAGACTCATTGACATGTTTCTACTCACCTTAGGCCTAGAAATCAGTTTGGAGGGTTTGTGAGAAAGAAGGGCAGAATTGTGGACACTCAAGTCATAGGGGTGAATCAAAGAAAGTTTTTTCTTTTGATGAATGATATCTCTTGGAGGGGTTATGGTGATGAAATGGTGATGTTTTGGAGGTAAAGATAAGGTACTTATGAAGGTGTAGAGTTTGGGTTGGTGATAGTCTGGGACAAAGAGTAGGTAGTTGGTTTTATCAAGTAGAGGCTTGAAGGAGTTTCAAGTGGATATAGACCCAAACATAATGGGTGACAGTGACAATATTATATTGGGTATAATCCATATTACAAGGTGTTGAGAAAGATATATAAGACTAAGTGGAATCCTTTCTTATAAGACTTGGGGTTAATAGATGTTGAAGATAGAGAATTAGTGAGGACACTCACAAGTATTAAGACAGTGGATAGAATAATGTCATGATGATTTTGAGGAAGACACCTTGTGGGAAAGCATCTACAGTGCTCAATCAACCCTTCTCTTTTGAGAGGATGTAATGAGACCAAGATGTATTTGGCATTCCTTTTTATTTCCTCATTTTGACTAGATGAAACGTGTATCCAAGTTGTGTTAATTATTTATAAAAAGCATTAAAAGGAAGCTAGGAGGAAGAGATATAGATTCTAACAACCCAAATAATTTCATTAGCCACCTGAATACGCATGAGAATAGATATGAGAAATTTTTCCTTGATAAAAGTTTGGATTTTAGCTTGTTGAAGAACCATTCCTACACATCTTTCAATGAAATTACCATTCTAGAGGGAATGCCAAGGTATCTATTAATGGTTTCATGCTTAATTTCCTACCACTCTTTTCGAATCCAACGAGGATGAAGGTTGGGACATGTCATCTAGAATTAAGTTTTGTGCATCAAAGGTTTAGAGCATGAGACAATGCAAAACAAATAAAGGGTATCAAGAAAATTGTTGACATTATCAACAACTTACTTTGAGTGAAAATGATGTTTTCATCAATAAATTGATAGTTAAGAGCAATAAAATTACCTAAAAATGAGATACCATCGGTAAGGTGGTTTGATTGAGCAACAAAACTACCTAGAACATGAGATACCATGGCATCCCTTAACCTGGCTCAATTTCCTAATCTAGTGAGGATAATATAATTTTGAACAAGCTCACTTCCCTAAGCTTCACAACACTCCCTTTCCTTCAATGTAGATCTAATTTCCAAACTCACTCACAAGTCCTATTCCTCAAGGACAAGTACCCCTTCCTAGCTACACACTCCACTAGATCCATGTCCCTCTAGGATCATCAACCTCTTTGCTTCTTCTCCTAAACTAAACCCAAATCACTCACCCTAAGACATGGAATCTACATACACTATTCATCTTTGATAACCTTAGTGCATTCAACAATCGTTGTCTTGGGACGGTCATCACCATCCTTGGAACAACCCCTTCTATAGATTCATTTTCCCTTGCATCCTTCCTCCAAACACTTAGTCACCTTCCCTACTTCCTCTAGGCTCCTAAGGCCCTTATATACACTCTATCATGTTCATTTAACTTATAAAAACAACTTTTAGATAAAATGGATTAAGTCTCCAAGTTACTGTCTCACTGTGACTGTCTACACCGACCTTTGCAAATGCGTTGGCATAACCCTTAGATTTGTTTCTCTCACTCATAAAATCATTTAGACACATTCATACCTTTTTGGGCTTTGCCCACACACCTCGACCATACTCATTAGTCACTAACAACAACCAAAATTAAACAAATTTATTTTCCACTATGTTCTGCAATAGTCATCATCTACCTCAGCAACCTTGTTGTTTAACCCAATAAATAGACCATATACCCTCACCAATAATTTATACTTGTTACGAATCCTCCATATACTACTTACACCAGTCCCCATGACACCAGAATTACCAAACCTTTGTGGAAAAAGACAAACATTCCCTATTACATCTATCTGCTACCAATCTATGACTATAACAAACATTGTTTTCCTCTCATCCACATGCTAGAACTTTTCATGGCCTTCTACAACATCTAGGATAGGTACCATACATTCTCCTCGACATCCCTACTTAAATTTTGATTTTATTGAGACCAATCCACCAAACCTTATTCTGGCAATAATGTTTGGGGAGATGTAGAATCTATCCAATCTACCATTTTTCACAAAATTACCTCAAGACAACTAGTGGGATCTCTCTAAATTTAGTTTTTCCATTATTGAATTATACATGCCCAAGGAGTTTCAAGGAAGCATATGATTTCAATCAATTTTGATTTCATGCCGAAGCAAGTTGGTATATAGTTTATTTATTCCAATGAGGGGAAACACGAGATCAACAATAGTTGTATCTTTCAACAATTGTTTGAAATTGGTAGATATCACATGGAATAATAGGAACAGGTTAAAGAGAAATTTGTGAATTGAAGACTCTACCACTTTTTTGTGAATTGAAGACTCTACCACTTTTTTGTCAATAAAGAACCAGATTCAGATGCCTATGTTGGACGTTTGGAATATGGTTTGAGCATAGCAATTGTCAACAAGTTGTAAGTGGAACAAGAGCCAAATTTATGCCATAGGAAGACAACTATGATATTAAGATAAAGGGCTTTCATATGATTGACTTGTATGATAATAGTTGAATTCGACACTTTTTTATATATAACACTTAGATGCATATTTTCTTAATTAGTGTGCTAAAGAAAAATCCGAGTGCAAGAATAAGAATGTTTCTTCTTAGACATTTGTTAAATCTTAATTATGCAATCTATCAAGTTGGATCAACGTGTTCTCAATTTTCTCAAAGGATTGTGCCAAAAATGATGATTTATTTTCCATTTTCTTTTTTAAAAGTTTGTTTTCACAATATTGAATAGTTTTTTTGTGGATAGGAAAACCAACATATTGTCAGTTTAATGAAGGAATTTGGGGGAAAAGGGAATGCATTTGACAAATGGTGCCTGCTTGGATTTCTCATGTTTTGCAAACCATGGGTCAAATGGCATTAATAGCTCACAATTTGGAGAAATGGTGTAAATCCTGAACTAATGTAAGCTCACCTTCATCCGGCTCCAAGAAAAATAAGATGTAAAATGTAAGCTCACCTTCTACAAGAAAACATGCAATATTTTTAAAAAATAATTCCCTTGTTTCAAAGAAAGTGTCCATTAAGATTTACAAAAAATTCATTGCATCAGGGTAATACCACAATAGTGGGTTACACTTTTTGGGAGGAAGGAATTCGCCCTGAAAAGCGTGGCCCACTAAAAAATGTTTGATACTTTTGATCGGAACAGCTAAAAACTTTCGATCGGAAGTGAGTAACTTCTGACCGAAAGTACCCAAAATGGGTACTTTCAATCAAAAGTAATTAGGTTTATTTTGGCGGAATAAAACCCGCCAAAATAGTCATTTTGACTGTTTTGGCTGGGTTGAAAGTGACAAAGAACAGTGGCTTCTATTTTATCAAACATCAATTATCAGGTTTTTCACATTTCTAATTTGCATATTTTATTGTTTTATAATATATATTGTTTGTATATATGCATTTTAATGTTTTTTTATATATATTGTTTGTAAATTTGTATATATATGCATGTATATGTGTATATATAAGTGTATATATGTGTATATATATGCATATATGTGCATATATATATGTATATAATGTGTATATATATTTGTGTATATATATATACTTATATATACATATATATATACATACATATATATACATATATATATATATACATATATGTATATATATATGTATATATATATGTATGTATATATATATACATATATATATACATATATACATATATATATACATATATATATACATATATGTATATATATATATGTATATATATATAT